>JAEAOA010002277.1:504672-581590 GCA_016746295.1 Potamilus streckersoni | reverse complement strand
TTTTTCACTTGCTACACTGTTACCAAGTGTTCAGTACCGTGATGTCATGTTACCTGGGGCCATTTCTCTTGTCGCTATACAGTCCCAGGGTGTGCTAATACAAAATTCCCCTTTTCGCTAAAGTCACCCACGCAGTTTCATTTGTCGCCAAAAATCTTGTCGCTATATCGTCCCACGCTGGTTATTAATGATAACTCCCATTGTCGCCAAATCGTCCCCTATTACTACTTTCCTGTATTGTATGCGTCATTTCAATATTCTATTCAATGTCATTGTTACTTTTCATTTCCACACGCAGTGATAACAAATATTTACTATTTAAAGCAAATTTTGATAAATAATATATACATATATATATATATACAACGTCTGATTTCGCTATTCCAAGTATATCTGCATTATAAACCCTTTATAATCTACTTATTTATCTACTTGCATTCTTTCCATATAAATTTAATTATCGGTATAAGTTTTCCAGGTGCCAACAGATATTCAAGAAAACAAATATAATTCGATTTTCTTAAACATGTTTTATATTATTATTATACTGCTGTATTATATTGATGGTGATCTTAAATATTCTTAGGGTTATTTCAATTTTCCAGTTGATCTTGGCAACCTAAATTTTACTCTTGTTAGAGATAATATTAAATAATTAGTGAAGCTTCATTTTAAGGGAAATATATACATTCTGCAACTTCAGCCTGCTAAAAATGATAATAGAAAGTACATACTTGTGTTATGTATAGAGGATCACAAATAAACATTTATATGACTGATGTTTATAACTGCAGAAACAATTATCTAGTGAATGCAAATTCAAGAAACTCTATAGGACAACTTTTAATTTGCAGGTATTTGCTGTATGCTTTATTATTTGTATAGCACAGGTTGATCCTTACTGCCATAAAAAAAGCTTTTATATTTTGATATGCTTGGGCAAGACACATGTATGCACATAACATGGTATACATGTGCAAATTCCAGGTAGACATATTATCTGGTATACATAACTAAAACCCAGGCCGTCATGCATGGTATTGGAGTACCTCGACAACAAAATGTCTCCCAGGTAAAGAAAATATCTTCATAAACAAGATTGGAGATACACAATTCGAATTATAAAAGTGAAAAACTTGTAGACGTTGAAATTACATGCAATAATCTGATCTTCGATTGTTTTTGCTGCTAATATATCTTAATTCATTTGCTTGAGCGAACCCTATTAACGAATTGTACCTATAGCAAGAGAAATTATCTGAGCTATTTAGAAGCGTCACTGCAGCAAATGAATGCAAGAAAACAAATCTGCAAGATACGGCCTAGTATTCGTACTGAAGCTTATTGTCAATTGCAAAAGAAATTATCTGGCGCGATTTGTCGATTTCTTTATAAGGAAAGAACGTTACCTGGGAATTTAGAGGATTAGAGGCACCTGATAATTAAGGAAGTTTACATTGGGAGGGGATTCAATGATATTTGGTAAGTATCAATCCAGTTTGTAAAATGCAATTTAAATAAATTTGATATAGTTTAATGGATAAATCAACACATTCATGTTATCTATATGTGGGATCTCTTATCCAGTACATGTATGAATCACTATAAGATAACACTATCAGGCTGGTTTATCGCAAATTTAGTGTAGATTATTTCAGTACAATGATTCTGTTTTTTTTTCTTCAAGATTCTGCTTCACCCAAGTTGTGCTGGATGAAACCCTGTGGAGGCCCATAGTGAGTCGAAATATTCGGGCCTACCTCACAAATTATCTCCTAATACGTCAAAATCAAATTAATTCAATATTATTTTGATTAGTTTTCGCGGGGCTCCTAAAAGGTGTGGGGCCCATAGGTCTATTTAGTAACCCGGCAGTGCACCGAAGGGTCTAAAATAATGTCATTCGCTGCATCGAAATAGGTGGTACTTGTAGTTGTGCTAAAGAAAAAGAAAAGATTACGTCATGAAGAAGCAACACTATGAACTAAAGTTATAGTTCTGTAAATATTAGATATTTGATATTTAGTATCAGAAACAATGCACAATAGTTGAACGTACATTTGCAACAATCACTAGTTCCGAAACTGAACTAACTACAGGGGCCCTGGCAATCATCCAAACAACGACAATTGTGCATTCATATTTTTTAAGTTTTATTTATTCCGCAAATGCCATATTATAACATAATTTTCCTTATTTAATACATGCATCCTAGATATGAGCACTACACACCCGAAAGCAAAAACGGACCCTGGCCGAGACATACCAAATAATCGAAAAACGTTACTATCATCTACCTCTCTAGGCGTTGAACGTTAAGAGGTTAGTGTTATGACTGGTCGGCATTGTGTCAGGATGTTATTGGTACAATAGCCAAGGTTCCGATATCCTAATGTCTCAAGGGACAGTTTATCTGGTGAATTTGCATCCGACATTGACGTATTGTAGAAAATTGAAGACAATTTTACACTAAATATACATATGCAAACAAAGTAATAATTTTTATACAAAGCATGCATTTTAGAGTTGTATTACGGCAATCAGGTTAAATTCTTACACAAATGGTGGCTTTTATACTGAACCAAATCTGCTACCAACCCATCTTTTTACATTTAATTTTGACGGCAAAGAGCTATTTTGACTACTTTATTGTGATAAGGAGGAAAAAAGAATCAGTATGTGCCTTAAGCATGAATAAAGTTTGCTAGTACTATAGCAAACTGGCATACTATTCATCACCCCATAACCATCTCGATTTTCAGATATTTACTTCTGTATCAGATATACATAAATGCGTAAGCCAGGTCGGCTGTCCATTTGCAGTCAAAGTTATGGGTTCGATCTTCAGTGCTAATCTAAATGAACAGGCAGTCATCAAGGAAGCCAACCACATTACAGATTTAGCTTGCGTGTAAATTTATAAATTCTAGGCTTGTGATAATTAGGCTCATGCCTTCTACCTTAAAAAAGTAGGGAGGTGTCAAAATACGAAACTATCAAATGAAGCCAACAAACTTTGTAACTTTTAACAAAAATAATGTATTTCGCTATAAAACAATGTAAACATAGGAAAATAGGAATTACGGTTTGTGAATATAATCTAAAAATTAATCATAGAATTGAAAAATATGTCTTATCACTTAAGAGTTCTAATTCAGTCTATGTTCGAATCGCGATGAAATTCTACTATGGAGGCGATGACGTCAGATGAGAATGTTGTACTGATGGCAATATACATTTGACTGAGTCACAGTTTATGTTTCCGTTTAGAATTCCAGAATAAATTTCCATATCTTTCTCCCAGAAATTTATCAGTATAAATTACATATATAGTTTTATAGAGAAAAAAGTATTAAATTCCAAAATATAGATGAACGTCAAAACAATTTAGCTTCAACAATAAAACACATTGAACTCTGAGGTGTACACATTACATCTGGATTAATCTACTAACAATTGTCTGTTTTAAGCATCGTTTTTAGATCACATGATAGCTCACGTGACAGGCCAAGCGACCGCTATGGACTTACGTTTGCTCCATTCATTTTTTACCTAAGTATACATTTTGCAGTTTCAGATTCCTAGCAGTTATGATTTTATTTTCATCTAAAAAGCTGTATAGGAAGTATACAGGTAGCTCTGGTTTAATATATTCTACTTTGTAGGACTCTCTTTCTAAGCTAAGTAACAGAAAACAGCGAAGATGCGAAGATAAACAAGTTTTATGAAATTAAAAATGTAATTTATTCCCTAAAATACAATTTCAAAAATTAAAAATAACTTATCGTATAGTGAATAAAATTCTAATTTCTCGTATTATATGATAAATATAAAGGCATAGAATGTTTCATATAATTTCCACTATATTTCGAATGAAGCTATATTCAATATGTTAATGTGCCAAAATTGTTGATGTGTCAAAATTATATAGTCCACAATGGATTTTAATGAATATGCAATAATTCCAAAACAGTTAATACGTCCTAAAGCCTACGACCTATGCAATTCTGATTTATAATTGAAATAAATGAATTAATTCCACTTAACTTAATAATATATATATATATATATATATATATATATATATATATATATATATATATATATATATATATATATATATATATATATATATATATATATATATATATATATATATATAGTACAACTTTTTGACTGCTCTAAGAATTATGCTTTTGAAACTAACACCTAATGTTCGTTAGATCGTCACTTATATCGTCATTATGATGAAATGCAGCAGCGGATGCGATTAGAAATAACATTTATGCTTATTATCTATTAAGTAAATGAGATTAAATTGCATATGTGTAAGGATTAAACAATTTTTTATTTCATTTTTTTCTTCATTGTATTTAATTGCAATGAATATTTTTCTCAGGTTCTGGATTCTTTTTTTAGTAATGAGATATATTTTTATAACAAAGTTTACTTATTCAAAAGGAAGATGTATTATGTTTTAATTTTCATTTAGTCCGTCTTCCCCTGGTAACAGTGTCAACAGGAAGTTAAAAAGTTAAAATGTCTGGTTAGTTTCAGGGGTATACTTTCTTTGCGTGATTACTGCTTGTAAACAACCTTTTTATCATTGGTTTGCAAGTGGGTTTATAATGGCGGACGTGATCAAAATATTGTAGTAATTGACCACATAACCAATCTCGCGAGTCTTCAAATTGGGCATTGGGCTTTTAAATGCGCAATCCTAATATTTTTCCAGAGGTTCATTTTAACACCTTGAAGGAACAAGGTGTGTTATTTTTAATTTGTTGCCAGGCTTGTTTGCTTTTTGTCTAATTTTTGGATTTCATAATTTATTGTCATGAAACTCAACAAGTTGACTTTTCTATAAAAAATTCAGAAAGATATTCATGGAAGGTATTTCGGAATTATTCGGAAACAACGATTGTGATTCAAGTGATGAATTATTGATATTCATACAATGGACTACATCTGACGCCATCGCAATCCATATTTGTACGTTGTCGGGACTCGAACCTGGATTCTTATAGGACTTTTTATTGTTATGACTTGTGTTGTCATTTTTAGGATCAAATTTTGGATTATATTCACATAGTCTAAGTACTATTTACCAACTTGTTATTGTTGTAAATGGAAATACATTTTTTTGGTTAAAATGTATAAAGCTTGTCGGCTTTCATTCTCTTCTTTGTTACTGTGTAAGAGCCCTTGTCACGTAATATAACTCATATATAACATTTGTGGTACAGACTGAGGTAAATGTTTGACATGTAGTTGCCCTGTGTACAGGTTCTTCTGTTATGATCTAGTTGACCGTTCATTTGCTTTTAGCCTTGCATTCATTGTCTATATGTATTACTTTATTTGCAAACAATTGTGAACGTTAGTTCAATATAAATCTAAATCTGAACCATGATTAGCTGCAAGATGAAGTTATAATTTACTCTGAGTAATGAAAATTGATTTGTAATCTAACTACTTAAATTAGAGCAATATACTTTAAAACATGTTCTGAAGGTCGATCTATTTAAAACATGAATTTGATGTTTGACAAAAATCAAAATGTACTATTCTAGATTGAAGTGTTTGTGAAAAATGTGACAACAGTTACAAGAAACCGATAAACGTCGCTATGATTGAGGTGAAAGCTGATAACGTTTACAAAAGGTGTTTTTGGCGACTAATTTCTCAAATATTGATGGTGTTTATGAAAACGGATAAGCTTCGCTAATTTTGAAGGTGCTTGTGAAGGCTGTGTCAAACTTTATGAAGACTGAATATGTTTGTGAAGAATATCACAGGTTTGAAAAACTGAAAGTGATCTTGCTCAAATGTGACGACGTTATTATATAAAAATCATTAGAATTTTCCGAATCAAATGAAACAAGAAATATTTCCACTTACAAAAATATGTTATCAGTTTTAGTCACTTAGCTTGGATACACTGTTGCCATACAGACTTCTAAATAATGCAAGTCTTTTGCATCTTCACTATCGAGTCACGATTCATCGTGTATAGTGCGTAAGAAAGCTGTATTTGATTTTCATTCGCATTACAGAAACGCATAAATGTCTTCTTCACAAGAAAATAATAGTCATATATGCACGCGAATAAATAAGTAATCTTAAATTTTAGCAATCCTGAACGTAATGTTACAATCACGTTTCTAACTCGTGCAGATTCTTAATCTGCCGTATGTATAGTAATACCTTAAAATATCACTGTTATCGTACTGTGAGGAAAACAAGAAAATATTTTATTTCTAATTTGTTCACATTATTTTTGCTTTAACAAGCATACAATTAGATTTATTGACGCAATTTGTACACCTGTGATATTTCCCTTTATTGTGTAAATCTGAATAACACCAAAGATATGTTTAAATCAATGAACTCAGTATTATAAAAAAAATTAATATATAGAATACTAAGGGTAAAACAGATATGTTTCCAATGGTAACGTCTTAAAACATACAAGTAAATAACGTAGATTGATACTGACTCTCATGCTTTATCAACACATTTACTTGCCACATTATATTTGGCACAAAATCAATCTGGATCCCGTATACTAATTTGTACATGATATTATTAATATACATAGATCAATTCGATTAGAATTGTATTGTTATCATTTATAGACAATCTCTCAGGCCGATACGTGGTCAGATGAACAACTCACCTATGGGCCTATGCACTGTATACCTTGTATTAAGTTAGAACAATATAATGGCAGCACCAGGAGGAAAACCAGAGTGGAAACTTGACAATGTTGGGACTCTGGAGCTGGAACACGGTATGTGATACACGAGTAATTTATATGTAATTCTTATCATATTATCACATCCATCACTGCATCATATTATCGCATCCATCACCGCATCATATCATCGCATCCAACAGTGTATCATATTATCACATACATCAACGCATCATATCATCGCATCCAACAGTGTATCATATTATCACATCCATCGGTCCATCATATTATTACATCCATCACTGCATCTAAATTAGAAATGGGTCATATACACGATAAATTAAAATCAGACATCGCACTTCAATCTGTTTAGCTATTGAAGGTCTAACAGGCCTATAAGGTGTACATGGATCTCCTTTAATACTCCATAAAATAATAAAATGTGCAGGAAAATCAGTATGCTAAAAGGACACAAAGCCTTAGTGGAGGTTGATATTATTAGCGGTAAATAATGAATTACTTAACAGTCAAATAAAACAGGAATAGCAACTATTTTTTAACTTACGAAATAATTGTCTCTGCCTATCAGAGCTCATAGTAGGATGTTGCATCACAATAACGGCTTTTGTCACATTAAACGATAAAATGAATTTGATGTTTAAAATACGTTACTGATAATTTGTTTCCCCATTCCAGGTACACAAAATGAATATTAACTACAATATTTTCCCGTTTCAATCACATAACAAATATATTATGCATGCTATGTCTGTCAATTTTAGTCACACAGACATTATAGTTTGTGCACCTTTCCAAATCACATTGCAACAACATTATTTAGCAATATATTTTTATGTTTCTTTCGTCATTGACAATTTTAAAACATTCAAACATTACATGTGTATAAGAAATGTCACCAGCTGCAATTTAGATACAGTTCGGTTATATACGTATATTTAACGATACTCAAATTTCTATGGATAATTGATCTTCTTTAGTCGATGCATCAAAGACAATTATCAATATTGCTGTTGATTATATCATTGTTCTTGTTAGAAGTATGTATTTGAAGGAAACGTTGGGAAAATGTTGTGCATTCATCTCCATTACAGTTGAAACAACACGAAAATTAGGAGAATGAAGATGAACAGAAATAAAAGTAGTAGGAGAAAGTAAGAATCCGAGCTCAACAACCCCCTCCAGACCTCCAAACAAATACAAAATACCTAGGTAACGTAATAGAAAACCTATTGCAATCAATAATTGCGTTAAGAATCCGAGCTCAACAAATACAAAATACCTAGGTAACGTAATAGAACACCTGTTGCAATCAATAATTGCGCTAAGAATCCGAGCTCAACAACCCCTCTAGACCTCCAAACAAATACAATAGAACACCTGTTGCAAAATACCTAGGTAACAGGTAAAATTTAATTACGTGATCTTCCAGAATAAGCAGAATGATATGTCAGACTCAATTTTCCAAATCATTACGATTTAGCAGAGCGTGGCGATTGTGGACTAAATTACGCATTAGAATTCCAGTAAGGTAAGTGGTATTATACCTCATTACCAACTGTTAATGTCTCAACTGTAGATATCAAAAATATTTCATTATCATGGTGATAGAGGCTAAACTTTATTTTACCGCTGACATAACGACGGGACTCAAACAAATCTTTTATTTGTGATTTGTTAAGAGGGTTTTTTTTGTCGATAAAATACAACTTTGACCGATCAAGATCAATTGTAAGTTTGGTGTATTTTTGCTGACTAATCGGACAGTGAAAGTTGTTAAATTCCGCTAGCAACTTTTGATACAATTGTTCGAGATAATTAAAATACTCGCTGTCATCAGATCTGATGAGCGAAAGTTTTAACTTGTCACGGGTACCACTAAAGCATATGCCTGATGTTTCATTATTAATTTCAACTGTCAATGGTTTGCCGTCCATCATTAGATATTTGATTTTGCTACTGTAGCTATTTGTTACTGTCAAATTTTCAAACATTATTTTTAAAGTTTAGATAAAATTTTAGTTTGCAAAGATAATGTCAAATATATCTCTATCATCATGACAATACCCAAGTGCAAATGTATTTACCCCATTTTCGCAATAACGTTTATCATCAAAATTGCTCAAACCGCGTTTGATAAGGACATCTGTTTCGAGCTTATGATGATTTGTCCGAATTGACATAGCTCTTATAAAACTAACACCACCATCAAGCGCGTACTTGTAGTCATCAAATTTTATAAACTTTTTAACAAAATCACGAGGCAGACCTTTTGCTTTTTTTGTTATTTTATTATTGTCTAACAATACGGCATACATTTTACTACGTAATCCGATAAAGTATTTGATAGCGCTCGAGTTCATTTCATCTTTGAACTTACCAATAACCTTTTTATTTGTGTCGTCATGAAATTTACTGTCACGTGGGTAATCAGAAAGATCAAACAGATATCTATTATCAAACATGTCCTGATAGACGTTCTCGCATTCGATTTCATATACGAGCGAATCAGTATCAGTAAATAATAATCTACTAGCCGGCCATTGATTTTTAACAAAATTATAATGAAAATCATACATCAGCCACTTTGATAAATCTAACACTGAAGCTCCAACATAGATCGGCTTGTTTAGTTTTAGATTTGTTTTTCTTCTTTGTATCGCAACAAGATTCTCATTAAATATTTTCATGCTCACAAAATCATCGTCTGACACAAGTTTGTTTCTGCGATTGACATCATTGACTAGTTCGATATTTACGCGTTTCCTAATATTCTCCATCGTCTTACCAAAAACAGAATTGTTCATCAGTTTGAAAAAGTTTTTCTCAAAATCAGTTTTTGCCGCAGCTCTTCTTGTAGTGTTTGAGTTAATATAACCTCTCATCCACGGTGACTGATTAAATTTTAGTACGCGATGAACTTTTCTCAACACGAGACCAGCATCGACTGCTTGTTTTAAAGCTTTGTAATGCAAAACATAATTACGTTTATGAAGCAAATTTGGTACTAGCTTCTTTACCATAGAATGTTGTCTTGGTAATGCTGACGCTTGTTGTTCTTCTGATAACAAACTATAATCTATAACCATCGATTCCGCACAGAAAGGGTAATCGTTATGCAATTTGTGTAGCGAAGTTGGATAATCGAGATCAACTTCAACGAAATACGAAACATCGTCGGGTATCTTTTTTTCTGTCTCTGATAGAAATTGATCAGCCGTGATCCAATGAAATCCACCAAACGGCATTGGTTCTGCCATCGAATACCCGTACAAGTTATTACAATCTAGATAAACTATATACTTCGAAGGAAGGTCAGGATTATACTCTTTCAAATATTTGTTGTTTGCTTCAGCATACTTCTTCGTTATCACGCTAATACCGCCTCGGATACCTTTTTCAATAAAATTGAACATATCAACATCAGTCAGTAATTCCAACCTTACCTTACTAAACTTTAACAGAGCATCCCATGACAGTCCGGGGGCAGAATAATACCAACAAGGATCTAGTCCGTAATTATTATAACTCACTTCTCGAAAACTTTCAAAAACATCTGCTAATAATAACACGTCAGTTTTCAAATACAAATCGTGATAATCACCAAAAGTCTCACAATCAAACTCTTTCCAAATATCTTGTGCATACTTGTACTCGTCATCAGTTATATTTTCTTTTTTAAGTTGCGAGTAAAATTTGTCTTTGCTAGGTAAAGATGTTTCATCAAATTTACTCCAATCGTCGAGATATTCGTATGGAAAAACTCCTTTTTTAGCTAATAGATTAAATTTATCTCCAAAACAGTCTCTTAGGTTATCAAATTTACTACAACCTTTTACTAGCTCATCTAACGAGGCTGCCATAAACTGCAGGCTGTCAATAAAACGTAATTTACCTAGCGTAACTGACATATACTTTTCAAAATTATTTGGAATGCATTTGATGACATTATTGAGTTTTAGATGAGCTTTTATCTCAGGATCACCAAAAGCTTCTACGATGATGTGACTATCATATCCTCGAAAATTGTGAAGAATAACTGGAATAAAATCTGGAGCGTGAAATTTTAAATTACACTGGTCATGAGCCGCTCCACGATACTGTCCGGTCAAATGGCAATGGTCACGTACTTTTTTGTTATCATCAAAAGCTTTTTCACAAATATAACAAATTTTCGCTTGCTCGTGATCAGATTCTTGTTGAGGTGTTAATTTTAACATTGGAGTTACTCTTTTCAAACGATAAGTAATATTATCAACTTCATTAATCAACTGCTTGAGAAGCCAAACAGCTGGATTTTTACCTCGATATAATTTGATCGGTTTAGATAATCTCGAATCAGCGCAACAAACTACCTTGTACGCTACTCCACATGGAACATGATTTTGAATTTTTCTTGTACTCGATTGGTTAGGATCATTTTCTACGCCAAGTACAGGTTGAAGTTAGCATTCGAAATCGACGTATATGACGAAAGGAATTTTTAGTTTATGATTATGATGGACAAACTGTAACACGCTATCTTTTTTAGATGGCATTGTTATTCTTTGTACGTCACTACAGTACTGCAAATGCTTTTGTAATGTTTCATTGTCTCTACAACCGTGCAAGCAGCGATAACAAAAGAACTTTTTGTTGTTATTTTTATTATACTGTCTTCCAACTAGTCTGTTAAAGTTTTTGATCCAAACGTAATGATTTTTATAAAACAGTAAATTGATAGTCGATTGTGAAGCTTTTTCTGAAATATACCTCGGATAGACATTTTCTTTTTCATCTAATCCGAAAACGTTAATCGAAATATTATTTTGCTTTTCAAACTTTGGTATTTGATTTTCTGCCACTGGAAAGTCAATACCAGCACAATTTAATCTTGACACGTGACTGATATACTTCTCAACACGATCAGCATTTTTTTCTGCTGGAAATAGCGCGGAAAGAACAGCCCATTGGAAACATTTGCTATCGACGTTTTTTATGTTTATACAGCACTGTTTATTTTTTATTTTTGGTGGCAGGTCGATATATGAACTACCGCGTAATGCGTCATATTTCATCGTATGAAACAAAATTTCCTTGATCATTTCAAACTTCCAACCCGAACCTAATTCGGTAAATTCTTCTATTTTTTTCCAAATTTCTTGGTGTATTTCATTAGATAGTGACAAAAGATCACTACCAAGTAAAACACGTCTAGATTTTGCGTTGATGTAAGGGTCTGCAATTTCCTTGTTAGTAGATTCTTCCGTCAAAAGTAGTTTTGAAAATATAACGTGATATTGCACTAACAATCTTAGACCCTTGTGTTTTTCAAGCTCACGTTTTACAGTCGTCTGTAGCAGATGAAAGAGATTTGTTTCAGAAAAATTTACTAAAACGTTTTGATTATCAAACTGATAACTATTGTCAAAACCTGTAAAAGCAGTCGCTATTTTATCAGGTTCTCCCATAAGACTTCTCTTGGCTATATCACGCAATTTCAACATTATTATACTATAGTCTAATATCTAATTGATAATTTACTCCGCTAAACAACAATTAGAGATAAAAAATATCACCTATAATATAATGTTACAAAATCTGACAAGCGCACGTGAGCAAGAGGAATATCATGTTTATCCGAAGTACAATCTGTACGCTGGAAATGCACTTGGTTCGGTTATTAATATCATTACTGGAATATCTGTTGGTAAAGCAACGCCAGCGGGTTATACGATTAGTGTAAAGGGAGATAATACTGAAAGAATTACGATGTTTAGAAAAGATTTTATTTACACGTTATTTTGCGATGACATTCCAGAGGGGAAACGAGTATATCATTATAACGGTAAAGTCACTGATGATAATATTGAAAATTTATCCTTACAAGACGAGTTTCAGCCGCATCCGGTCTTTGATTTATACGAGGCTAACGATCGCGGTATTATTAGAAACAGAAAAACTAAAAAAGTTCTTAATAATATGAGCAATATGGGATATATCAGTGTGACTGTTAGAGGAACATCGACAGATCGAGTTTGTTATACTGGTCATAGGTTTGTTTACGAGGTGTTCAACGGATCTATACCCAATGGTCTGGTTATTAATCATATCAATAATGTAAAAACAGACAATCGATTGGAAAATCTGGAGCTAGTGACCCAACAGGAAAATGTGAGAAAAGGACGAGGTGGTGGTATTAATTTTAGATGCCCAATAAAACCTGTTATTTCGTTAAACCTCAAAACTGACGAGGAGATCAAATTCAAATCAATTACAGCTGCGGCGAAATATTATAATATAAATCCCAGAGCAGTAAAATTTGTAGCTGATGGAGCAACAAAATCAGCTTTTTCAAACAAATATGATGCTAGTATTATTTTTAGATATAATGATTAATAATATTTTGTAATTCGGTTTTAGTCAAACAATGATGAGCAAATGCTATAATATCATCGCAATCAAATTTTAGCGTCGTTACTGCACTTTCATTAATTTTATTTTTTTCTGCTTCTGTTAGTAATATTTTATGAGAATCACCTTGCATTACAATAACGTCAACGGAATATGAACTATAACCTGACAAGCATTTTCTTACCGCTTCGGTCAGTTCGTGGTAGTTTATTATATTAACTTTTTGGTGATATTTGACCTTGTCAGTCATCTTATAACAACAAATTAGATAAAAAGTATATTATAATATGGATATGATGAAACGACTTGCTAGCGATAAGGTCTCCACAATCTCTAATGATATGATAGACAAATCCATTGGTTATAACGAAGATGATATTTTATATAACAACGAGTCTGATGATGATGAAATAGTCACCGTCGTTAACAGATATAATTATAGCAGACCAACCACTGGAAAATATAATGTCAAGTATCACATTGCTAAAAAAATTATAAAATTTAATTTTACCGTTACCGAACAGCAGGTATTTTTACAGTTAATCAGACCTTTCTTAAACATTAAAATTTCAGGTCGGCAGAAAAATATAAAATTTGATTTCATCTTTGTTAAGATTTTTAATCTTATGACGATCTCTGACGATCGCAGACAATATCTAATATCATTATGTAAACCAGTAAAATGCAAATCTATCAAACGAAAGTATGAGGAAATTTATAATAGCATTATTTCACAGTCGATAAAATCGACCGGGTTGGAATCCAACTGTTAAATTTATCACTATACCCACGCCATTTGACTAAACTTTTATCTCCTTTTTTCCTAATCACTTTTTCGATAATGAAAACATCTTGTTCAGTTTTTTGTAGTTCTTGTTCGTAAAAACTACCTACAATAGGTTCCCCTGCCAGATCTTTTAACGCGTACGTTACAGGTACTGTTAAGAGTACTTTATCAACAACAAATACTTCTTCGCTCCAGTTTGGAGTAAATCCTTTTTCAAATATCTTTTTAGTCAAAGAGATTCTAACTTTATCACCGACCTTAAATTTATGTCTGCGGTACATGTTTTCGTTTGCTAATATTGGATTTTTGATAGCGTCATTGGGTGACATTTTGATGGTTCGATGTTTTGTGTTATTATATTCGCCTACGATTTGAGAAAGGTCATCGATGTACCTGTTGGTGTTTTTAGCTGTCATATGTTTGTGTAATTTTTCGTTTAGCGTGCGATTAAATCTCTCGACAACAACGCTTTTGCCTTCGTTTCCTGTAACGTATTTTTTAATATTATTTTGTTCTAGAAACTGTTCAAACTTTTTGTTAAAAAACTCGGCTCCATGATCAGTCCAGATTTTGTTTGGTTTTCTTTCAGTACTCGTTATTATTTGTTTTAACGCATCAGTGATTAACGTTCCTGTTTTATCTGAAACTGGCACACTAAAAGCGTATTTGCTGAAAACATCTATAACGTTAAACAAATACTTCTTTGGAGCGCCATCAGCGCCAACGTTAAACTGAGCCAGATTGGATACATCTACCAAATCTATTGCCCAGATATCATCTACAGCGTTTGCAACAACTTTACGTCTCGGAAACTTTTTTTTTTAGGTCTGTGTAGTTCGACTGCAAGATCATCGTATAATCCGAGTTTATATTTTGCTCCTATCATTCCTTGAACAAATCTTCTATCAAAACGTTCTCGTAGATTTGTTGGCTCCATATCATGTAATTCGTCTAACATTACTTTATCACAATCTGCTTTCGAGTTTTCATGATCACGATAACAGATATCATGACGCATTGCTATTGCATCCACTTGATTATAAGGTTCTTGTCCTGGCAATGGATTGTCGTTTTCATCTAGTTGTTGGTCTAGCGGATTGTAAGGACCTGTATAACGATGACCTGGCAAAGTCCAACCGCCTTTTGGTTTTGGTAATTTACCAATTAGTTTATGTATATCTATACCTAACCCTATTATTTCTCTGTTGTTACAACGTTGACAGTACGTAATGATTTTATCTTGTTCTATGCAAAGATCTTTGTCACAATCACAATTGCATTTCATTTTATTTTATTTTGTTTCATAAGATTAATCGTCGATCAAGATAACTCTATCAACGCTAGATCCTACTTGTTTTTTCAAAAACATACTTTTCTTTCTACCACAGATTGCACAAATACTTTTTAACATCGTTCTATTATTTTTCGTTTTTTCCGTCATCTCATCCTTGTTCTCTGTTTTAGTTTTGCATTTGAGACAGTATGTTGACATTATTATATCAAGGAGTTTAGATAAAATTGATTGCAATATTATCATTCGCATGAGAAGGAAGCTCATCAAATTGTAAAATAAACTTTAAAAAGTTTTTACTCCCAGAGTTTTTACTCTGGTGCATTTGTCTGACAAACATGATACAATAATAACCACAAGCTGATGTTCCAATCGGCTGTAGTTGATTAGACGAATAATTTATTTTATCAAATTTTTTAAAAATATATTTTTTTATGAGATCGCTTGGAGGAAGTCCGAACGAATCAAAATAATTGTTATCGTGGACAGCAACCCAGTGGGTGCCAGAGCCATCATTGAAGTTTTCAATATTTACAACACAAGAACCGCCTGTTGGTACGTCATCGAGTTCATCCTTGGAAAATACTCCTCGAAATCCAACAACGTCCTTCAATTTTTCAATGATGTCAAAATTGCTCAATAACGTCTGGTCCCTGGTAGAGTTAATCCGCGTCCGATTCCTAGTAAGTTTGGCAGCAGACTTCCCGCTAGTCCCGCCAAAAGTGGAGCGAAAGGAATAATTCCTCCTTGTTTTGTTTGTTTGCGTTTTGTTGTTTTCTTTTTTTTCGATGATTTTGTTTTTTTCGTTGGCATTTTATTTTATACTATTACATAAAATTAACGATAGATTTGTTTGATACCACGACCTTCGACTGCTTTCTTTGTTGCGCCAGAGACTGCTCCTGACGCAGCCGCAAGTCCAAGTGTACCAAGTACTGGTAAAACTTTGCTAGCTATTATTGATAACGCTGGTCCAAAAAATCCACCTTCTTTTGACATTGCAGTTACCTGAGAAACAGATAATTTCAACACAAATGGTTTTCCTTTGTCGAGTTTATTGATTTGTTGTTGCGTTAGCATGACTTTTACTGCAATTTTATTTGAAGTTTCCGGAGAGATCATCAAAGAAACAGAGCTGCGTTTAGCAACAGCTGCTGATAATTTTTCAACTTGACCAGATGTTAGGTATATTTCTCGAGTTGTGTATTTGGTTTTCATAATGTTATATCCAAGTTGTTAGATTAAACTTGTACTGTCATTCTTCCTTTGATTGAATCGATGGTCAGAAATCGATCACTAACCAATAGCGCGTATACGTTATACTGTTCACCTGGCACAGCTCCCAGTGTCCACGTGACCTCAATATCTGCAGTCGATCCCACAACACGCTCCAAATGTTTTGATACGTCAAAATAAAAGATGGGATAGAGCGTTCGAAAATCTTCTATTGATATTTGAGATCCACTGTCCGCGTTCTGATATTTTTGCATTGCTTCCATAAGATACATGTACGGCCGAGAGATGTTTCTGGTGGCGTCTTCGGCAAAGTTACATTCGATTGCACGTTCGGGATACTGTTTGGAATTTACTCTCACAAATATTCGTCTAACGTCTGGGTTATCGAATATGGAGTTGTTTATTTCCTGATTGTTACGACGTGCTTGTCGTTGAAATACGACGAACAAGTGTCGCGGTAGTTGTTCGCTGGGCGTGGTCGTTACACGCCATGTGTAATCAGTCGCGTTGGGAATGGCTGTTTGATAAATCCTGTTCTGTTGGAAGTGTATCTTTTTTGTAAAGGTGGCTAGTAAAGATTCGAGCTCCATCATTTTAGCTAATGAAGGGACAACCCGAGGCATCCACAGTGCTAATCTTGTAATAGAAAACTGTCCCTCAGCCACTCCACCGGCGTGTATTATACAATCGTTTTGATCAGCTCGATCTAATATAAGCGTATGTTTTATTCCTCGAAACACTTTGTTATAATCACGGCAAAATCCAAAGATTGTACTTAACGGAAGCATCATCGTTATTTGGCGAGATTCTGCGGCAAACGCTTTTCGTTTGGTAAATCCCTCGTTATATCTTATGTTACGTGCACTAATAACACCGTTTATTAAATTTAACATCGCAACACCATCTGCGGCTGCACCTGGTGGAGTTATACCAAGATTACGACAAGCGGCAATAAGTGAAACTCTTGTGGCGTTTGCATCAGCAGCTGCACCTAGTGCGGCTATACCAAAATTATTAGCATTAGCAATAAGAAAATTTCTTACAATTCCAACATCTGCATCGGCATTAGCTCCGTGTTCAAAAGCACCACTTGAAATAAACTCGCCAGAGGTAGTTGTCCCTAGTCCAGTATCTTTGAACCACATCATGTTTGTGGCTATTGATCTGGAATAGTCATCGCTAAACGAAACGATGTTGAGTATGGTACTCGCTATGGGTAAGTGCATTGAAATATCTTCTACGGTTTGATTGGCCAGTTGGTATCGTGCACTCTTAAACAAGCTCCAACCATTATTGACGAGAGCGATTTCTGCATTAGCTGCAATATCAGCACCTGCTGCATCTAATATTCGGCCACGCACTTCTAACATTGCCTTATGGGGTAGTAGAAACACGTCCTCGTCTCTTGTGTTAAAAGTTCTAACTCCGGTTTTATTCGGTTCGTTCGAGTTCTCATCGAGATACTCGACATACTCTAATTCTGTTACAGCATCATCAGTATCAATTTCTTCTGCAAGATCGAGATAGTTTTTAGCTGACATTTATTTTATAATCGTTACACAAAATTAAAAGGCAGCAGGGGTCATCGGCGCTGTTTTCTTTACAAGTTTACGTACTATTTCTTCACCACTCGGCGACAATAATTTTTTTGTTGTAGCTATCATAGCTCGTTTTGTTTCTTCTGTTGGCGCAATATCTGATATTACTCGTTTTATTTCAGACACCGTAGGTGTTGTTGAAGGTCCTTTAATCTTATCAGCAATCTTTTGCCCTACTGCAGTGCCTGCTGAAGATGCCGCCCCTGTAGCGAAAGCTTTACCGGCGTCAAGTGCAATGGGCGCTACTTTACGCGCGATTCCTGGAATATTCTCTGCAATTGTTGTAAATATATTTCCAAAAAATCCACCTACGATTTTTCTTCGATAAACTTTTCTTCGTCTCATTTTATAAAATTATGTACACAAAATCACATTCCTAGGCAGTGCGAAGGTGTAAGTAATACGTGACTATCTCGTTGTTCACGTCTATTTGTCGTCCAGATTGGTCTGTGAGTTGCATTGTAATGCTTGTAATTTGATTCTCAGGTGTTATTGGATAGTAGATAATCTGTCGCGGAGTGATTTGCATGAGAGAACCCGGTGGGACTTCTGGTGAGAAACTGTAGATCGTTTGCCCGCGATTGCCTTTTGACGTATAAGATCCAGATGCGATAGAGCAATTGATGAGTATTGTATTTACTTCTGTGATATCTACTGGTAGTTCTCCATCAAATGTCAAAGATTTATCTTCACCAGTGGTATAGTATAAAACTCTAGTAAAACCTAACATCTTTCCAAAACTTCTTTCTTCAAAGATGACTTTCATATTTCTTTTCACTGTTATCCTAGCTCGTAAGGTGTTATAATTCGCCGCTAATTCGAAATTATCAGCATTCCCACCAGCTTTTGTTAGAAGCTCTTTTATTGTTCTGTTTAGATCAGTAATGTTATAAGCTCCTTGTGGAATCTGTAGTTTGTATTGTATATCAATAAACTCTTTTTGTGATGTTGGAGATTGTTTAACATTAACGATTAAAATTTCATCATTAATCCCAGTTTTAATATTCGGCATGGCGTTCCAACAAGTACAAGAAATTAATCCAATCTCATACTGTTTTGCAGGATCTAGTTCTATTGGTGGGTTGTAATTTACTGTAAAATTCGCGCTGTTTCCTGTTATTTGTGACGAATCAAGCAATAATGTTGTTTGCATTATACTAATATTTTAGATAAGATCGCGGTGTAAAATTTCGTACTCGGATGATGTTAGTAATCCACTCGATCTTAGATGATCAAGTATATCAATAATTTCGTTATCAATCTCTACACTTTCATTACCAGCTTCTTTAGAGGATATCAACAGCATTAGCCGATCGACTATGTCTGCGTTTGATGTAAAAACTTTAACTCCACCTCCAGTTCTTTCTTCCGGTAATCTTTTATCTCGCTTTTTTCATATTTTTTTAATAGTCTTATAAAATTCCAACTTTTATTATAACCTTCTGGTTTATTTCGATATCGTTCTGATGTTTTAAGAAAAACCTCAGCAATAATTCCTTCCCTAATATAATTGAGTAATGTTGGAATATTTCTTTCATCTTTTTCATCTTTAATTTTATCATCAGCACGTGAGCCATCTTCTTTAATTCTTTCTAATTTTTCTATCAAATCGTTATAGTTTTCTTCTGACCAAGTTCGAATAGTATTAATATTAGTGATATTATATTTTTCCATAAACTCTTCATACTCATCATCTTCTATTTTAACCCTAGCTTGTCTTCTGTAAATTTTTATAGATTCTCCAAAAGGTACCATTTTTATCACACTTTCTTGTAATATTTTTTGTTTCTCAGTTAATTTCTCAGTTTGTTCTGACAATTTTTCCATCATACTTCTTATCTCATCTGGATTAACCGTCAATCTTGTTATTGCGTGTTGAAGTTCAAGAGGATTGTTCATTAGCCTGTCAAACTCAGCTTGTCGTGCAGCAGGATCAGCAATGTTTCTTACAAGTTCTTCTGCAATTTTTTTATTTTCTTCTTTCGATCTTTCTCCTAGTAAACCAAACAAACCCTTTTCTTTCATTTTTGCTAGTTCTTCCGGAGACAATGTTGGTATTTCTGGCTGCTTGCCAAGCATTGCCTCAGTAACAGGTTTGAAAAATTTGGTTCTTTCTTCTTCTGCTTGAACTTGTCCACGTCGAGCTTCTTCCACCTTTTTCTTAAAAGCCGCTCGAGTTTCGAGAAACTTTTTTAGTAATTCGATTTTCTGTTGATGTTTGTCCATTATTTTTATACGCTTTACAAAATTATATCATAGAAACGTCTCAAGGCAACAACGAAACATCTTGGTTGGATCACGCGCTAGCTTGTCAAATAAAAAGAAACTATATCTATCTTTAGTTGCTCGATGATATAATTCGATAAATTTATCTTTTGTAACATCACCACATTGTTCGTTTGCAATATTTCTCACATCCACATTATCTAGTCCGGGAAATAATATGAAACAACCCGTATTTCGCCTAATAAACCTATCAACATTATAAAAACCTTGGGCAAGATAAACAGAATTGCATCTTTTATTACGTGATAGTGAAAAATATGATCTAATCTTGTTCATCTCCTCGTTGTTTAGCGGAATATCATCAAAGACGATTATCTTCTGCTCTGACGAATCGAGTTCATTCACTGGAACGAGTTCTTCTGGTTGTTTTATCAAAAATATATCATCACCAATGCCAAGTTCATCACGAAGTTTATCATTATACTCGTTTAATAATTTGTATTTGTCTTGTTGGGGGTTGATGGTGTAAATATACACCTTATCATAGTTAAAGTTATTATTGAGTAAAAGATTTAATAACAAATTTGTTTTACCAGATCCAGTTCTCCCAACAATAAGATAATGACAGTCTGGAAGTTCATTGTTATGTTTATGCTTCACCAATCGCTCGGTGTCAAAGTTTATTATCTTCGCCATCGTATAATTTTATGTTATATTAATCCAACAATTTTGTGTAGAACGGTATGTATAATGAGCTACTATACAAAATTTGGAACATTAGCAGTAGATTTATTAACAGAAGGTTACCAGGGTGACTTATCCAAGTATGCGACTCTTGATAAGCTCAAAAATGAAATCAACAATTTGTTAAACGTTGCAAGTGTAGATCCAAATGAAGTTGTAGTTTTCCAGGACAAACAAGGACGATTAAAGACGAGTAATGTACAACTATCAGATGTACTAGTACGAAATCCTACTGCAGTTGCTAATAATATTGTTACTTTTAACAATCAAGGTAAGATAGAAGATTCGGGTAGGACAGTTAACGATTATGTTAGAAAAGCAGGTGATTTATTTACGGGAAACATTGCTATGAACCAGAATAAGATCACATACCTTGGAAACCCAACTGAGGATAATGACGCTGCTACTAAGAAATATGTTGATGATCAGGAATCAAAGTACGTGTCGGCGCATGGCGGTATAATGCGTGCATTTCTCAACATGAACAATAATGGCATCAATAATCTTAGAACACCAGAATCTGATTTTGATGCTGTAACAAAGAAATATGTTGATGATATCAACAATGAAATCACCAAGTTCAAAACTGATTTTACTAATCACATCACCACGTTTTTAAATTTTCGCAGAAACATAAACAAAACCAATAACGAATTTTTTGGAAGTCCGCCATCTGTTGATATTACACTCGATAATATTAACACAAAACTCAACGATATTATTAGTGGAATTCCTAGTATTGTTGAGAAAACGAGTATGATTAAAATTCCTCACAAGCAGATTAAAAATATTGTCTATACTGTTGCTTCTGGAATGTCTACTTGGTCTCCGCAAAATAACACTCTCAAACATACTGCAGAGGTCACTGGTGTGTATAGATTGTCCGTGTTGAGCAGTGCAAAGTTTAATATATTTACATTATTTCCATGGCGTCACTCGACTGATAATTTCTCTGGAACTGTGTCTATTGTGTTAAACAAAGATGTTGAAGAAACTTTTATGCTAATAGCAGATGACAAAAAATTAACTGCTGTGTCATATTGGTATTGTCTGGAATTTGTGGCTGAAACACCTCAACTAGTTACTTAATCAAGCCTGAGATTATGTGAACAAATATTATAATGAAAAAAAGTATAGTTGATTTCAATCATATTTCAAAAGATATTCCAGAACAGGATGTTGACGCACTAATACAATACTACAAATATTATCATAAAAAACTTTGGTGCGTTAAAAAATGCTACAAATATTATAACAAAATACTTCGAGTAATATCATATCTACCCTTGTTAATGACTAGTTCTGGCATAATTTCAAGTGGTATATCATTAAACCCGTTTTTGTTAATCATATCCGGTGTTGGTGTTTCTCTTACAGCAGCTTGTAAAAAAGTTGAACCTAAAATTTTGATAAAAAAGCACGGCTGCTTAACATCAATTATAACTTACAAAAAACTACTTGATCAAATAAGATCTTACCTACGAGGAGTAAAATATAGTATGGACGATTTAATACGTGAATTTCGTATTATTGACAACATGTTAACAGATATTCTACCCATGAGGATCAGCAAATATGAGAAAGATTATCAAAAGAAGTATGATATAACATAAAATTTTATATAATACCACTTACTTTACTGGAATTCTAATGCGTAATTTAGTCCACAATCGCCACGCTCTGCTAAATCGTAATGATTTGGAAGATTGAGTCTGACACATCATTTTGCTTATTCTGGAAGATCACATAATTAAATTTTACCTGTTACCTAGGTATTTTGCAACAGGTGTTCTATTGTATTTGTTTGGAGGTCTAGAGGGGGTTGTTGAGCTCGGATTCTTAGCGCAATTATTGATTGCAACAGGTGTTCTATTACGTTACCTAGGTATTTTGTATTTGTTGAGCTCGGATTCTTAACGCAATTATTGATTGCAATAGGTTTTCTATTACGTTACCTAGGTATTTTGTATTTGTTTGGAGGTCTGGAGGGGGTTGTTGAGCTCGGATTCTTACTTTCTCCTACTACTATAAAGATGTAAATATCATAATTTTGGTAACAGGCATAGTTCAAAGTGTTTGTATTTGATAAATGTTTCCTTGCTCAATCCAAGCAACTTTTAAAAGTTGATACTTTGGATAGGTTGGGCGTTCAGGACCACAAAATGGTCTATACAGTTCAGAGAAATAAACAGCCTTGCTTAATAACACACCATGAGATCCAATGCGGTCTTTTCCTATGATGATAATCGAACCAGAATGATTCCGCTCACAAGTCATACTCCTTATTAATCAAGCCACCGATGCATACACAATCTAATAATCAGAATGTCATTGGGAATTAAATTTGAATTACTATTTCATAGCGAGGTTGATGATAATACCGCAAAATATTTTGTCAAAGGTAAATTTAGTCTATATTCTTCTAGGTTTTGTACTTAAAAGGCATAACGATTATCTCGGAACGCAGACCAAACATCACTTGTATCATAGTCATTGCAAAGCGGAAGGAACTAGTGTACTCATTAGCGTGGTTTTCAACTGATAAGAAAACCAGATCATTCATTATTTAGTTTTTTTAGTTAATCAATTGGTCAGAATGTTCACAATTATAAACAAATTCATCAAAGTTCCCGAAAATATCCAGACATACACCTAAATCTCATCAGCTGCTCTTGACTAATATGGTTTGGGAGTTCAGAATATCGTTGACTGACTGCGGCATCTACATTTTCAACGTCATAGTATATTTTGTTTGTTCGTGTTAGAAAATCTGCAAATAATTTTTCATATTAATATTCAGATTTAATTTTTACTTTTATTATGGATGTTGATACGAAACCCTCTGGTCTAGACTGTTTAATATTTCCGAAGAAAGATTAAAATAAAGTCACTACATTCCGTATGTATTACACCGTTTAAATTCCCAATGTATGGGTTAGATAGAGCTCAATTTATTAAAGTGAGACAGGGATATTCTTACCAAATTACTCTGATAATATATTTATATTATAAGTTGGTTTTGTTTCCAATGCCAAGAATGGTGAATGATTTAACTTTTACAATTGTACACAACCAATACTGCTTAGCGTGAAACGTCTTTTGAGGTTTGGAGAAGAGAATAAAAAATCTATCACCAGGCTGAAAACACCTTTCGTTAGTAATTTTGCTTACCTTGATATAATATGTTTAATGAATGAAGTGAAGATTAATTATTGCTACTGAGCTAGTGTTGAACACTTATATTTGAGATCAGAGAAAATGACATAAGGGATAATCTCTGTATCTTCATTTGAAAGAAGAGTCTCTTCTAATAGCTTCAACGGTCCACGGATAGAATGTCCAAAACTAGGACTAAAACTAAATGTGTCTCCCTAACTGAAAACAACAACAGACTCATCCCAAATTTTTCCTTATTCTAAGCAAACTAACGAATCCTATGCTTCAGAATTTAGTGAAACCGTTATAAATTCCATTGACGTTCAACGTGATAGGTAGATTTGCATACATACTTCAAGTATAACTTGCTGGAAATTTCCAGACATACAATTTGCCCCTTCATGACAGGTTTAAGAGGAAACAACAGTATCGTCATGCGACAAAAACGCTTAGCCAGACATCAACGTCAGCCAAGAAAAGGCTCACTCGTTCAGACAAAAGAGGAGCCCACAAAGAGGAGGATTCGTTGGCGCTTTTGGAAAGCATATCCTTACCATTACGACGAAGAGAGAGTCCCCCATAGGATAAAAGAGCGTGTGCCTAGTCATCTACGTTAGTGTAATTTTGCCGAGTGCCCAGGAATCAAGAAACAAAGATGTAATCCCGCACAAGACATTCCTTTCCTCCCCCAAAGACATTCTTCTTCTACTCACAAAATAAAGAAAATGGAAGGACTGCCTATGCGTGTAGTCAAATATTGAGACATGTTGTATATCCTGTCCTTATTATAGTATCTTTGTGTGTTTTATGCTTTCTAGTTCGCTGGTGAGAATAGTAAATTTGTGTCATTTATGTATGCTCGTTCGTTGGTGAGGATAGTATATTTGTGAGTTCAATGCCTGCTCATTCGTTGGTAGGATAGGATATCGTATGTGAAGTGGGTGTAATGGATGCTTTCCTTCACATCCGAGATCCACGGTGTATAAATTAGAACACTCGTCATTTGTATCATTCTACACAGAACATAAAAAACTGTCAACATGGACTTGTTCAAAAGTCAGTTGGTACTGGATGATGAATATACGTGTTAGAAAGGCTTGAAAAGGAATGGACATTCCCAGGTAGTCTAGACTTGGTAAACAGTCTCTAATTATGAATTAGTAAAATAGGAAGTGGAGAAGTTAAGAGTCTTAATATATCCTAAATATGTAAGAGTGGGAACTTTGTTCTTGATATTGATATCAAAGGTAGAGTTTTTAAAGACATATTCCATTTAACCGAGTGGCGTTTTGCCCAAAATGGCTTAGACACTTTAATGAAAGGCTAAGACATCATGATAAAGGTAATGGAAGTAGTAGCGAGGAAAATAAGAGACCTGGACAAAAGAAAGAAAGGACAAAGAAAAAATCAAGAGAAAAGAAGAGTTTGAGAGCCTAAACAGGAACTGAATGAAGGAACTGGACCAGTTTAGAACCAGGGACATTCATAATGGATTCCAAACAAAAAAAAGGAAAAAAGAAGAAGAAGAAGAAGAAGAAGAAGAAGAAGAAGAAGAAGAAGAAGAAGAAGAAGAAGAAGAAGAAGAACAAGAAGAAGAAGAACAAGAAGAAGAAGAAGAAATGAATTATTGACAAAGTGAGAACGTGGTGGAAGAATTGGAGACAATAAAAGATGACTAAGGCCTTTTACAGAGCTACTTCATATGCCTCGAAAAGATATTTATTTTCACTTTGCCTAAGCAAACAAAATATAAACCTACTTTACTAAAAGACAAACGCGACTGATTTGTGTTCGTCTACAAAAATGGCATAGGTCTTAGGATGTCACTGTACTACTTTGCTGCAATGTTGCTACTGGTCAGTACCGTTACATCACCCTAACTGTTCCATTTCTCTTGTCACTATACAGTCAACATCTGTAGTAGACGCTATGTAATATTCCCATTTGGGTATTATTGTCCCAGTCTATGGTTTTGGGCCTATAAATCGTGGGGCCATATGGTCACAGGCTGTTATTCATTCTTTGGCATGACGAAGACACCATCTTTCAAATACACTACTCATTGGCCGATAAGGATTTAAAGTAGTTATTGCCATTACTGCAAATTTGCTTTTGCCACTAAATTGTAAGAAGGATGGATTTTAAACTACTTCACCATGGAATCACAGCTGTGCTCGTTCACTCCTTAAAATGTAGCGAAAATGATTCTCTAAACGCTGGATAAATACACTAATAGAAAATCGTGATGGACTATTGATCGACGTGCCCAAGTACAAATATATGACTTTCCATACCATCCATTTCATGGATTCAGTTAGATATCAATTGTAAAGTGGATTCCGTCAACAAATGGGCAATTTCGTTAGCTTTATATTCGAATAGTAAGAGCTGCCGCAAAAAATATCATCTGCAACTGGGTGACTTAAGTTTGGAAATATCAAATCTCCGGAGCAGGTTCAGTAGAACACACTAAATAAATTTGAGACACTTAATACACCTATCCTTGTTATTATATTTACGTAGGACAAAGGCTTGTATCTGCTTGCACTATAGCCACATCAACAAAAATGATAAATTCAGGCTGATGTTTTGCTGCTAAGTGATATAAAATATCAAGAATAGGAATTGCATTACATATGGATCAAGAGGTCTCTCCCGCTCCTTAACCGACACAGCAAGCAAGCACAAGAACATTCGATGAAGCCCTTGTATGCATTGTTTTAACCCCAAATAACTGCCCATTACTATTGATATGCTGAGATCAGTGAAAAACAGTTGCTGATAATAATGCCAAAACCTGGTAAAATATTCTCAAAATTTATTACACTGCAAAAAAAAATCTCATATACAGTCTAAGCGGACATAGAATGTACCAGCATTGCTTTGGAAAACTATGTACTAAAAAACGTGTAAAACAGCAACAGAAAACCATTAGTTGATGAAAAAGTCTTATGCGGGGTTTTGTTATACACGATGGAAGTGCGATGGGCAAACTGAAGCAGCAATGTTTTATTGTCGCAAGGATTCGGTTATAGTGTTTCGTGAACCAAGTGATGTTATGGAAACATCTCTATTCACCAACAGATAGTTTTCTGACCCGCAATAAAATTAACGAATTACCGCAGGCATTCTTTGCTAAGTCTGTTAAAAAGATTTATTTCCTACCAATAACAATTCCGTGACTATTTTCACATCACTGGTGCCTGTAAAGGAGCTACACACAACACATAAGTCTTTACTTAAGAATGTATGCCAACAACAATAAAAGCAATGCAGTGCTTCATACCTTGCATGCCTATGATTTTCATTGGATTGTGGAAGCACTAGAAGCAGCAACAGACATAATAATCATGGATAGGAAGACAATGATAATAAAATTGAAGGAGTAGAAATTACAGAAAATTGGCATATCAAATGGGGAAAGGTCTCAGAACACAACAACCCAATACAAATCAGGAAAATGCCTCACAGAAGATGAAGATATACTCAAGCGATGGACCGAATACTTGCTCAGAACTGTACAATCATAATACAGCAGTACTAAATTGCCTCCAGACAGAGGAAATGGATTGCAACCCTGTTCTTCTTTACGAACTATAAATTGCAGTTAACTCGCTGAAGAAAAATAAGTCAGCTGGTGTTGACTACATACAAGCAAAGCTCATTCAATCAGGAGGAAAAGAGATAGTAACAGTTCGAACAGCAATCTACAACAAGATATGGCAGAGCGCTCCAAGAAAGGAAACATACAACTATGTTAAAACTACAGAACAATCAGTCCGATCAATCAGTAGAGCAAAGTCACGCTGAAGATAAATCCCAACATACAAAACCCTCAAGCAGAGAAAATTATTGCTGAAAAGCAGGATAAGGAAGGAGTACCAGAGAACAAATGTTCAATATCAGAGTCTCTGGCGAGAAATACCTTCAGTATCAGCAGACTCTATAACACATCTGTATAATTTCAAAAGGGATTTTTTGATATGGTATGGCATGTGGTCTTATGGGCAGCTATGAGAAAGTACGACATTAACTTAGACATAGTGCAGGTAGATGAACACTGATATGACTAAGCCAAAAGTACAGACATCATCAACAACAGCAGAGGAGATTGGTTTAGAGCAACAGGTGGAGTTAGACAGGGATGTATACTGTCACCTAAGATCTTCAACATTTTCTTGCATGACAACAAGGGCACTGTTAGCATCACCAACCTTCACTTCACGGATGTATTGATGGTTTAGCAGGAGATGAAAAAGAACAGGCTGACAAGATTGATCAAGCCGACAAAACCTCCACATTATACGGTATGGTGATTAACACCGAAAAGAACAAACTGATAATAAACAACACCAATAGCATAATTGCATAAATAAAGGTCATTGGACAGAAGCATGAAAGTCACAAGTTTCCAATATTTGCGATCCATTTTTAAAGGCGAGGATTCCATAGCAGAACTACTTTGCAGGATTGCCCAAACAACAGAAGCAATGGAAAATATACACATGTTGCTTATGGTTCCAAAACAAGGCTGATGCTCTCTGATGTCATCTCCATTTTTTTGTGCTTGTGAAACATAGATGCTCACATCAGATATACAAAGAAGAATTAAAACCTTCAAAATGAGGTACAACCGCAATGAGCATCTCAAATTGGCGATGTATCCAAAGAAGACCACAACATGATCCAACGAGCATTCATATCCTATGAAGACCTCTTGACCACTATAAAACAGTGCAGAGTGAAGTAGTACGGTCAAGTCTCAAGGTCAGCTGGAATAGCAAAAATACTTTTGGATTTAATTTGCAATACTGTAAGTTTATTCTTTTTCCTTATGTTTGCTTTGTATTCTAGGGAAAGAAAATATTTGTTACATTTAACAAAGCTTGTTGCCTTCAATATTGTATGTTACTTATTTTAAGAGTATACACCCATAAAAATATGTTTAATATATACAAGTTAGTTTATTAATTATAATTTAACTGTACATTCTAGCATTTTCCTAATCATGCCATGCTAACATCTTCTGTATTTATGCTTGATTGTTTTCTGCTACAGCCAAACATGATCCCAGGTTCATCGGTGTTGTGGTATTGTCTGCAGATATGCTAATGGTTGTAGATAGTGAAGAATGCATTGTCCGTCTATACAGTCAGCACGATGGAAGGTTACTGGCAATATCAGATACACTACGGTCTGGACCCTACGATGTTTGTCTGATGGACAGGAGAGGCATGCAAGTGGCAGTGACTAGGTCAGGTTATATTGAGGTCCTCTCAATTAAGTTCACAACAAGTCAGTCTGCAAACATCATACCAGTGAGGACAGTTGACTTAACAAGAGATTTTGATTACTGCTATGGAGTAAGGGCATTGAGTTCTGGGGGACAACTTGCAGTGAGTGGTAGGAAGAAGGACAAAGATACAAGTAATGGCTGGCTTCGTTGGAGCCTCGTGACCCATGAAGAGAAACATGTCAACACCGTTCATAATATCTGTACATATAAAGACTACAGTTTTAGTTACTTGGATATAAGTTCTGATGATTCCACGGTCTATATTTCATGTTTTGCTGGTGATTATTCTAACAACCATGGTGTTTATGCATTTGATATTATGGATAGCACACGTAAATTCATGTACCGTCATAGTGACCTTACCAGTCCGACAGGTATATCTGTAGACAGAATGGGATACATATATGTGTGTAACTGGAGGAACCCTGGGAGCATTCATCAGTTGACGGAAAAAGGAGAACTAATGTCAATACATAGAGAGGGTGTGCCACCAATGCCCAAGGCAATGTTCTGGGCGGACCAACAAGAACACCTGTACGTCACAAGAATGTTCAGCAGAGAAGTCTGGAAATATCATCCAGTAACGAATGGCCAGCAAGGTATAATCTATACTTTTTATTCTTAAAGATACACTTTCTCATGATTGGTAACAACTATACATTAATCTTTGTTGCCACATTTCTGATGTTTTTGACTACTACTACTACTACTACTACTACTACTACTACTACTACTACTACTACTACTACTACTACTACTATTACTACTACTAATACTAATACTACTGCTACAACTACTAATAATAATATTTATACTACTACTAATACTACTACTACTGCTACTACTACTACTACTACTACTACTACTACTACTACTAATAATAATAATAATAATAATAATAATAATATGAGGAAAATGAAAATCATCTTCATGAAATGTTGCAGTTTTCCATCTTTTAATAGTCACCTTTCCACCGTGTGAGATTTACATTCCAATAGACCTTCTATTAGTCATCCGTTATCATGCCTAATCTCTATTTAAATAGTTATAATTGTAATACTGACACTATGAACAACTTAACCCTGAGATGTATGAAATTGGACAATTGCAATATTATTAGGAGTTACATTTTTTTACCCTACTGAGTTCCGTGGTTATTCAAAAGAACTAAAGACACTGAAGTATGACATATATCACGATGAATATGTCTACAAAATACTTTTGTAATTTGATTACACATCTTGTCCATACACTTATTTGATACAACAATCATGAATGTATTGTCCTTTGTTCGTTGCTTACAATCTAACATATAATAATTATTGTGTTACACGGGTCATTGTTATCTTAAGTTTTATATTACAGCTTTTATTTATTAAGATAATGGTCGGAGTCGATAAAGTCATAAATTGAAAATTAGTTTCCCTTCTAAAAGAAAATATGAACTTGAATGGTATAAATTGCTTTCCTTAGTTTTCGTTTTGTAATCATGATTAGGAGCTGTCTCTCTGGATAAAAGATCTTTGTGCACATATCTTGTTTTATGTATATTTATTTTTATCATAGTTTGTGTGTTCCGACTTTGAAGTTTCTTATTTGATAACATCCTTTAAAAATGAATTATTGCATGTAGAGATTAACCTTGTATAACAATCAAGTTTAATCGCTACCCAGATTATTGAATTCTCTTGTTTAGAACTAAACATAACCTAATTATTATATAGGTGCACGTGTTTATTGTCAGGATCATTATTAATAGAAGTAAATATGCTTATTTGGGTCTTGGTCTATGTTATTGGGATTCCCCTAAAATTTATATAGTGAAATTGACGTTGTTCTGGTTAGATATTATGATGTTAGCAACATACTTTCTAATAATAACTAACATTTTTTTTTTAAAATCATTAGGAACTTTCAAGAGAGTCATTTTCTCCTAGGGGATGATTTTTATTTAAGAATACTAATTTAGAACATGCTAATTGTGAGCTGAGGTTATGTAGAGGATAATGCGATCTATCACCTGAAAATTTATTCACATGCTTAAGATATAGCAGAATAAATTTGTATTATTGTTGTGTGCAATGTTCATTTGGGCTTAACTTTATTATTTCAAATTATTTTGTTTCAAATTATTCAATTTAGTAATTATTTTTCCATATAAATACAGAGAGCTCATTGAAATAGTTATACTTTTGAACTGAGACATTTTGGGGGATATATAAAAAATTCAAACCAGGAATTATAGTACCGTGTTTCAACTAAAGACTGTTGGCACATAAGCATGATAAGTCCAACTCGGACACATAGAAACGTCAACATTGGACTTCATTTTTATACTATAGCTTATTCAGAACTTTCAAGTATTGTGAAGTAGTTATATATCTATATTTGGATTTAGTTCACAACACAGTAAGACTTTTTTCTTATTTTGGCTTTCAGTTCTAGGGAAATAAATTATTTGTTGAAGTTTACAAACCTTGCTCCTTTTCACTATTTTTGTTACTTACTTTAAGAGCAGACACTCATAAAATTCTGGGCTCGTCTGCGATATGATTTCCTATAGAATATTTCAGAAAACTGCTTTGAAATTTAAATTCCCCTTCTTTTAGAATTACTATATCACAGGTATTTTTTTATGTTGAATATCTTAAAACATGTTTCTTCATTTCTAGAACAGGCTTCCTGCAACCATTCATAGGCTTCAAGCTTAAAATTTATATAATTGTGTCACTGAAGTTGTATTACAGTTTTTTATATTTAAACTGTAACAAACTCAAGTCTTCGGAACTACGTCAACAGTATGCAAACCCACTCTTTTCACAGTAAATATCAGTTGGTTAAGGAAATACTAAACTTCTGATCTAACAATTGTCTTGCGCATCTGCCAAATGGGCCTTCTCATCCTTCTGAATGAAAAAGAATTAGGGAGATATATAGATTAGTTGGTAGGACATTGTCCTTATAATCAAGTGTTCATGGGATGGATACCAGTGGTGCATAGTTCCAATATTAACATCAGGCCAAATCGACCTAAATTGGAACTAAATGGATAGAGCTATGAAAGAGCTGTAACTATAATAAACAATAAATGTATGTGTGTTAAGCAACGAGTTGCACATAATGTGATGGCATAATATGCATTTTGCAAATCTGCACTAGATGCACACTGTGTGTTAGAGATGCTATAAATGTACACAATAACAATAACAATGCACTATCTGTACTGTAATTTAAATAGACACTGCTATTTCATATTAAAATACTAAATATTGTTCTGTTCATAAAAACCGATGTCAAAATGTATGACTTATCGTACTGATGAATTTCTGGTTCCAGAACTTAACATACCTGTGGAGGTACTTAAAATGGATGAGAAGTCGCAACAGATATACAAGAAAGCTTTGCAGCTTGGAAGGGTCAAAGTGTATAACATCAGGGTTATGGTGATTGGACCTTATGGAGTTGGCAAAACAACGCTGACAAAGCGCCTTCTTGGCAAACATGTCATGATATCGGAAAGGAACCCTACGGAAGGAATTGATATACATAAATATTGTTGCAAAGTCCCTATAAACTCAAGGGAATGGATAGTACTTCATGAAGGTAGACAATCGTTATCCCTGAATTTAAAGAACAAAAAGAATAATGATAACATGATTTAACATGTTTGATAGAATTACATAATATCTTTATTATTCAAATAGATTTTATATATTTTGATATGATTTGGATTATACTGTGATCTGCATTACAGTTGTCAGGACTTAAGAAAACCACTACTTCTGGCTTGTTAAAAATGATTGATCTGAGTACAGATATGCTGTGTAGTTGTCCCACGGTCCTGTAGATGCAGACTCACACCTTGAAGTTAAAAGATGCATTTCCTGGCCTTAATAAGTATTGATTTTCAACACTGGTGTTAGTCAATCATAAATATCAATAGCCTAATTCATGCAGTTGTTGTCAGTTTTGAATATGTTGCAAAGGGTTGATTTTGATTTGTATTGTGTTTTATTGAACAGCTAAATGATAATAAGGTGACTACTAAAATAGATAAATGTCATAATTATTTTCATGTTGCTTATTTTGCTTTTTAAATGAAGTTCGTGTAATATAAAGTCTGTGAGAGATTTTGTTTTATGTTTCATCTGGTTTTGTACTGTGATAGTTTTGATGGGTGATTGATATTTTTAAGACTAAAAACACATGGAAGATGCATACAATGTTTCAAAAAGCAAATGCAACAATAAATATGTTCCCAGCTTACACTGATAAATAGTATTATATTGTCCTGGTTGATTCCAACCAGATTTGATTAAGGCAGTTATAATTTATTTGTAAAGCAGATAATGATAAACAGCAAATGATTGGTGTGTTCCAATTATTTTGACCAATGAAAAATCTTCATTTGTGGCATCATTGTACAGCTTCTTTTATAGAGGATGTTTGACCAAATTGGATCGCTTACTACAAACGCTTTTGGAAATTAAGAAGGCTGGAATTCTTCTATTACATCGAACTTAATCATAAAAGTAAACATTTAATATTCATCTGTAGAACTTTTCATTAAAAAATAATTTATTTTCATGATTTGGATCCACTTTAGTACCAAATTTGCAATATGTACCAAAGCGCTTCATTAAATGTGTAAGACATGCTCTGTGCTGACCATAATAAAGGCAGTAATAATAACGTACGCACCTCACTTGTCTTAGCAAAGAGTGCTTGGGAAATTTTCCCAGAGCCCTGTTTGTGGGAGTTTGAGCCTTCCTTCTTGAGAGTGGCAAAATATGTCATACCATAACATGTGGAGAAAGTGTATTTTAGATAGAGTCATTAGCGACTTCATCTATTTAATCACTAGCATAAAATGTTATTTCTATGTTTCCCAAGGACAAAATATGTTTGAGGTAAGCATTATTGTAAAGGCCGATACTTAAACTGATGGTAGCAATGCATAAAGCTGACATAGCTCCATATACAAGGTAAGTTATTTCATCTTCACATCATGTCCAGCTCTTATGTTCACGCCTAGGACAGGACAAATGTGCATATGCCAGGTCAGTGTCAGTAGCTTCCAGTGGGTCAGTGGTTCTTATAGAGATTTGCACATGTTCTTCTTCCACCAATTATTAAATGCTGCAAGTTACAGTCTAACAACAAGTGTAAACTCAGTGTTGTCAAGATTTGTTCAGATACGGTTAAACCATGTTTTTTATCAGATGAATTCAAATTTCATATGAACAATATAACATCTGTAAGAATTGCACGTGTCACTTACAACTTACTCATTTCTTGCATAACAAGATTGTGCTAAACATAACAAAATATGTTAAAATGTTAATGCTTAAATAAAGGAAAGTATTTTATTTGTTACTTAGTGCATATATGTTTTTTCTATATATTTGTTTATGTGTATACTTTACAAAGTAAATTTATATTTATATATATTTGTTTATGTTTATCCTTTACAAAGTATATGATTGCTCGCTAGTGTCAATATATGCATGTGAGTGTACCATAATTTATTTTTATTGAAGAGGTAGAAATATTGGACCAGCTGCAACCTCTTTTTCTGCCAGACGTTATTGGTGAGCAGGAAGGACCTAGTGTGATCTATGATCAAATAGAAATAATTAATCAATTACCTGGTCAACGCCAAGATGGTGACAATGCCAATGATACACCTGAAAGCGCCGAGTTACCCATTGACCAAAACATAGATAAAACATCACATCAGCCACCAGCATCTACTGATAAGACATATGAGAGTGGTACAGCTGAAGATAAAAGTAGACAACATTCAAGCAGTAATAGAGACACAAAAATGACGAATTTGGTACAGTCATTCAATGAAAGAGTTGCAGGAAAACCAAAGAAGAATATACAGGAAGCTACAATGGGGATTTGGGATTTTGCTGGCCATGAAGCCTTTCATACAACGCACCAGACCTTTCTAACTAGGCATGCCATATACCTTCTGGTTGCAGATCTATCAAAAGAAATCAATACAGATGGAGGAAGTTTTTGTCAAGGTAATACTACATCTATATGATTTAAATATTTAGAAAATAAAAGTTAATGAGACTTGTATTTATAAAAGTACTTCTACACCAGGAAATATCCAAACCCATAGTTTGACAATTTTGTATTCATTTGAATTTTCTTTGTTGAATTTTGTTTGAAATTTGTTAAAAGTTTCACTCTGTGATTTTCTTTATTTTTAGTGTATCATAGTTTAGTGTTGGCCATTGGTTATTTGTATGGATTCTCTTTAACACTAGAACATTCAACTTCATAAAATGATTTTACATCTAGTTCTTTTAAGATACTATTTTGAGTTTCCGGGATCAGAATGGAATTTCTCAGAGTCTGTGTCAATTTAATGAGAAAATGGCTTGTACCAAGTAAACCAAAAATATTGATTATATATCAAACTCTGTAAACAACTTCCAACGGGGTTATGACAAAACCTATATTTTGTAGTTATAAGTTGAACATTGGTGTGGTGCAAATATTAAATCTGTAGAACAACCTTTATAATAGAGCATGCAATAAAATCAAACCCAAAGTATGACTTGGCAATGTGTTCAGTACTTCAGATACATATTTTCGGTCTTAACTGGTTTCTTGGTCAGTGTCATCCGTCATATAGACTATTAAGCACATTCTAAGTATCTGTAATTTAACTGCTTCTCAAACAATCATGACACTAGTTAGAGCCAGACGTTGAAGTAATTTAAAATCACATTTTACCTTCAGTGTTGAACTTGTAAATAAATTCTCATTTCATAAATGAAGAAACATCCTATTGAAATAATGTAACCTCATTTATTGGAACAGTATTGAATTTCTGTTTTTAGTTTATCTGCTTCTAATGCCAAGTGAACCTATTATATGGCACTTCATTTATTTTCTATCTCTCTGTTATTTATCAATATTTAATATTTTTAGTGTTAGTCTATTACCTGGACCAAATTATCACTGCCCATTTTAGCACAAACACTTTTAAACTGATACAAATGATGCCATTATATCATTAGTTATGTCTACCATCAATTAAATGTTTAAATTGTTTTATTATTTCAAGAACATCTGTGTAGACTTTGACCAAAATTTGGTACAAAAGGAATATATCATAATGGTCTTTTCAGTTTAAATACTAAACCTAGAAATAATTCTGCAAACTACCAATGAATTTTTCTTTTTAGTAGATGTCAACCAGGTGAGTTACCTCTAGCCCACATATTTTGTAAACCTAGACAAATGAATGCATGCTTAAACTAAAATAGAAAGAAATTACATTTTGTATGTTTTATGCACAAAAGCTCAACACTACTTTATTGCATTCCAAAATCAAGAATAATGGCATTATATTCTTTGAAATTTATTTCAGTTGGGGACATCTGATATTAATATGTTGCTAGTGCTACAAAAAAAACAAACAAATTAACTTTGAAACAAAATGGTAGAATTTAACCAGATTTGACATGAAATATTTTGGCATGAATATATTTTAAGTTTCTACCATGATCTTCAGCAATGATAGTATTAGATTGTTTTTTACTGTCAAAAAGAAAAGACTATCTTCCCAAAAAATTAAATTCCAACATATTTTAAAACAAAATACTGATGTAACCGATTCTAAAAATACAGTCTTTGCTTTTCTTTGGATTTCTTAGCTTTTGTTGTTGATATCAAAATCATTCAGTTTAAATTGGTAAGTTTGAAAACTAGTATGATAGGGTAATATCATGCAAAACATTTTAAATTTTTCCATACACATTTTTGAAATATTTAAATTACTTACCATGCTTAATTTTATAGTAAAAAGATTTACATATGCATGTCATTATCATTACCAGTTAAAATTCTGAATTTATTTAAAACTTACTTTCCATTTTTGGAACTAGCTGAAGAGTGGCTGAATTCAATACATTGCTGTGTTCCGCGATCAACAGCAGCTGACATCACCAAGACTAGCAATGCAACTGACACACTTGTGACATCTCCTTCAGCTGCCACATCAGTAATTTATCCAATACCTGACCCTGCTGCAACATTATCTATATCTGGCACACATGTGACATTAGGTGAAGTCATCAATGCTACTCCACCAGTGATCCTTGTTGGCACGCATGTAGATAAAATCCCACAGGTAGCTTTGAATGTATTTTGACTGCAAGAATCTTTAATTGGGTAACTATTCAGCATGGTGTGGTATATGACCTGTACAAGTAATATGAAATAGTAAACTACCATTACTTTCTAAGAATGCTTTCATACAGGTGTGCATACAGATAACCATCTTCTTGTTATGATGCAAATAATCATTTTTACCTATTTATTTATTATTTAGTTGAAATTACTACATATGGGGGACTTCAAAGATTGAGCTGAAACTATTTGGTATGAATTAGCATGATAATTATTATAGAAACAAACCTAATTCATGCAAGCATCATTTTATCCAACATTTGGCAAAACATGGCCAACAAAAGAAAATTAGTTTGTAAAGATATCTGATGTAGACTGAATAATGAGAGGGAAGAATATGTCTGATGTTTTGTAAAATGCAGCTTTAGATAAGTGTATTCCGAAATGTGTATATAAGAGAGGGAAACACTTTATCATCTTAATAAATGCAAAGATAAATATTGTTAAAATTATACCAATAAATAAAAGGGTTGAAATACTTTATTTAGTATAACTTTTTCAGCATATTGTCTGTTGCTTTAAAGATTTAATTAAGGTAAGAAACATCAGTTACTCATCTAATTTTGTCATGACTTAATACAAATATTTAAGACCATACATTGTCGATGAAGAAATAATGTAATCATATATTTACATTCTCATGACAGGAAAAAAACTCATACTTTGGAAATTTTACAAATAGCTACATCTTTTTTTTAAACAAGTATGCCTTTTTGTAAGAAGCATTTCATATTTTCATGGAAATAAGGACATCAAATTTTGAAGAATGTATTGCATTAAGTCCAGTGCTGAACGTATTGACTTTTCGTTTATAAAAAGAAGATGGGTCAATATTGTTCTTTCTTAGCTGAGTGCTGCTCATATGTTACTATGATGTCATGATTGTCAGAATATTAATGGGAGGAAATCAACAGTTCAGATTAAAATTATTTTATAACAATACATAAAATAAACTAATTGAGATTTCATACAGTAACTTTCACCACCAACTCATCTTAAAGGTGTCACATTTAGACTTGTTTAAATTGTATTTAACTTCAGAAAAAAATTACCACAATGTCGTATATGATATTTGTTGACACAAATTTTAGTGTAAGCCTGTCTAGAAATGTTTAAAGCAGGCGACACCTCAAGAGCATGAATCGTTTTTATTCTAGAGTAGACGTCAAGAACGCATCAGCAGATATTGGAAGAAGATCTGCAACATTTTAAAAGATAAGCCAACATTACAGCACTTAGTGGATTTCATTGCAATTGATAACACCAAGACTGATCCTCAGTTAAAGACCTTGCAAAACAAGATTGTCCAGTTAGCAAGAGATCAGCCATATTGGGGGGAGGAAGTGCCTACTAGCTACATCCTCATGGAAGAACGGTTCAGGAATCTTAGAGCCCATGGTAAAAAGGTACAATCAAAGTCATTAATACTGCATAAATACATTTTAATTCTTAGTCAAGGAAGGATTATGGTATGGTCATGTGATTTATTCTCTATGTTGCGTTGTCCTCAGTCACTCTGTTTTCTATATGAAATCTGACAAAAGATGAATCCATTAAGAACCGAATTAGATTTTAAGGTCATTTAAACAAAATGTTATACCATTTAGCTCTTCCAGTAGTAGAACAGAATTCATTTTTATTGGTCTTGTTTCAACCATCTTAGTAGCACAACTTTATTATTGATAACCCTAAACTAATTGAAACAATGCTATATCTGGCTGTAAATAGGAAACCTTTGACAAATTTTACAAGGAACAATCTTAATATATTGGTTACTGATTTTCTGAGGTAATTGTCCAAGGAAGACATTTCTATACCAATGTGTTAGATTTTATTCTTGGGAAACTAGTTTCAAAAATTGTTTGTTATGAATATTCCTAGGAATGTTGACATATAATGTCCAAGGCTACAAGCATTCTGAGAATTCCTCCAACACATTGTCTGAAGATTATTCGGACGTATTGTCATAGGATTCCATGTGCAGTAAGTCCAAGGATTGCTCAAGCACCTTCATGGAATAAAACATTAGACTGAGAATTGAAGTAAATATTACAGAATAAAAGAATACATTTTATTATCAATTCATTCAACACACAGAAAAAATGATGAAAAGAAAAAATTATAATTATAATTATGTAACCTGACATTCTTTGTAAATTTAAAAGATCACTGATTCACATTTATTACCTAATTACATTGAAATCAGCGAAATGCTTCAGAATAATATGTCATAAGCCGAATGTTTGGAAGCTCAGCATATCCTGCAGCCCGAAATTTGTAAATGCCTGATTTGGCTGCATACATAACATACATACAGAGACAGTCATGCACACACACCCACACATACATACATACATACATACATACATACATACATACATACATACATACATACATACATACATACATACATACATACATACATACATACATACATACATACATACACATATATATAAATATATATATATATATATATATATATATATATATATATATATATATATATATATATATATATATATATATATATATATACATACATATATTCATTATTTGACAGTTTCACAGATATTAAATGTTAGTTTGTATTTGGAGGTTTAAAAATTAATCACATATTTGAATATTATCATTAATATGAAAATCTGGATCATCCAGTTTTCCAGACCTTAGAAATTCTGTGAGCATAAATAAAGGAATGCTAAACAAAATAGCATATACAAAATTAAGTTCAGAATTTCTAAAAGCTGTGATCGAACCACATTTAATTGTGTTAACACATGGCACTATTCGACATGATTTTCATTTCTCTTCATTGTTTTGTAGCTCCTACTAGACATACAGCTGAATGCTTTTGGCTAATTATGATTACTTCATACTTACAAAAAGTGTAAATTATTTACGTAATTATTTTATAGTGCATTTATATATATATATATATATATTCATACATATATATATATATTTATATATATATATATATATATATATATATATATATATATATATATATATATATATATATATATATATATATATATATATATATATATATTTTAAGACATTGAATAGTTGAGTAAAACTGACATAAATATTTCACAAAAAAAAAAAGAAATTAGCTTATGTGAACATGGTTCACTTTCATTAAATGTTGGTGAGTAAATTAAGTTAAAGGTGTTTTGTATGATTACTCGTTAAAATGTTATTTTATCATGAGATCAAACATGTATATTTCTTATTTCAGTCTGACATTCCACTCTACTGTTTCGTTACATATGTGAATTTGCTTTCACAACCATTCATGTCAATCCCACTTGAAATGTGTGTTAACAATCATTTTCATTGTTGTTGTTTTAGTTAGTATTTCCTCCTCTTGACAGAGTCCACCATGGAAAGAGAAACATTTTGAAAAAAAGTTATCATTTTCATACATTAGATGGTCAGACAGATTATTCCAAGGTAATAACATGCAATAATTTTGCTAGTTTCAAGACTTGCCATAATCAAATCAATCACATTCCATCTTTGTGTCTGTCTTGTAGGTGATTTCATTGAGTGAACTTGGAGACATCGATAATACATTACCTGTTCCAATTCAGAATAAAGACCCTACCAAAGACTTGGATGTATTCCTTAGATTCCAGCATGTCATAGGCAACATCATATATTTCAGGTATAAAGATAATTGAGGCTAGGTTCACTAATTATATTTCTCCCCAAAAGGGAATGAGAGATTGGCTTATGATAACCATCTGACCAGGTTGCTGAAAAGAGGATGGTAAAAGTGTTTTTGGTTCTGCATGAAAGTAAATAATTCTCCTGACAGATGAGATACATTTCGTAGAAATTAGAAAAAGGCCACTGATTTTATACAAGGTGTACACGAATATGAATTTCATCAGAATTAATGTCTGTCCAACCTGACCAATACTTAATTGTGTACACATTAGCTTGTAATTAATAGTTGCAGATGCTTTATTCAATAAACATAACCTTAGATCATGGAAACATTTACAACTATTACTTCAGAAAGCCTCTACTTTCAGATACAATCCACAACCACTCTCAGAAGAGTAAAATCGGGTGTTCAGTGTGCTGCCAAACTATCTTGAAAAATATATATTCATGTGTATGATGCAATTTCCAGTCCCAAACATTAGACATTGTGTTCCTAATTCCACATTTTTACATAAGAATTCATGGACACATATAAACTGTAGTAAAGTAGTTTTTAGAATATTGCCAAATTCTTTGCTCGAAAATCAGTCAATAGGTTGGTTATCTAACCCACTAAAATATGTTATCATTGCCAATTTGCCAATTGAAAAGCCCTTCAAATCCCTTATTATGGGGGTAACTTAAATGATGTTGGGTCTTCACTCATGGTTATATGTCCCTGTTTTCATATGGTTCAAAAGGTGGCTCTCAGTTTTAATTTGCTGTGGCATGACCTTATAACACCTAGTAATTTGATAAAGTCTTATTTCTCAATCACTCATCTCCAGTTTTGGGATGCCATTGAACTACAGTGAAAACTTGCCTGAATGACTAAACTTTTCATTGTTTTGAATTCCATTTCTGCATCTCTTTAAGAAGTTATTAGTTACTGTTTAGTACATGTTTAAACACATAACCAATGCCCAGTTTTGATGGAGAGAATCTGCTATAAGATACTTTGTCTTTGGTGAATTATTTGTTCATACATTATTCCAAAAGTGGGACAGCTTCCTGATAAACACATTAGGAACAAATGGAGGTTTTAGACACATTATTGCAGATTTGTATGCAATATTATTGGATTTTGCATTTCCTACCTTTTTGACTGTTATTTTTGTACATTTTATAGAATTTTAAATATTAGATTTTTCATTTTTTATCATATTTTACTTTGCTTTTAAGTTTTTGTAAGGGCTCATCTCTAACATTTTGTTTAGCAAAATTCATTTAGATACTTTTTGAACCTGACTTTTTAAATGCCTAAAATTATAGATCTAATCTATTTATGGAATATTGTCAGACAATTTTCAGTCATAATACAAAAGTGGTACATTATCTGGTTCAAAATGGAGAGTGAGGGAAGTTTATCATCAAGCATATGTGAAGAATAATATATTTTTATTTTAACTTTCAGTGCGGAAGGTTTGAGAGAGATCATTGTACTGGATCCACAGTGGTTAGTGGATGCCCAGAAGTCCCTCATCACTACAGAGACATTCATTCATGAGAAAGGCCCTGATATAGAGTGCAAATGGCTTGAGTTCAGACAGCAGGGAAAACTTACTCATGAAATAATTGGTCTGAAGTTTCTAACTCTGGTTCCAATAAAGTGGATGCATAATTTGTTATTGTTTTAATATAGTCAAAGTTTCCGATATTACACAGATGATTATGTCAAATCTTATTACCGGTAAACTCACATCTACCAACTGACTTATTTAAAAAAAAATTATAATTTCTCCACATTAAACAAAGTGTGGTGTTTATGCTTCGGGAATATGAATTTTTCTCATGTTGATGATTTACCAGTCATTTTTATACATCAACTCTTTTAATATATGTGCATCGTCTTTTTGAAAGAGCTTTACAGAAAACCTAACACTAACTTAAATTAATTAAAGATAAATCAGGTCACACATTTTTTGGAGATTTCTTAACAAACTACAGGCCTGCAAATTCTGCATAGTGAATGGAGCATCATTATAGTTATTTGCCTGTCTCAATTTGGAAATCATTATGATGATTGTTGTAACTTTGATCATCGCTGTTTATATGACTAACACATTTAAATTTCCACTGGAAAGAATTAATAACTGAAACAAAATAACTGTCCTTCATGTTATGTTTGGGCAGTGATTTTCAGAAACTAACTGCAGAAATTCAGTAAAATTTTATGTTATGACTGCATGAAGTGTGTTGTCTTAAAAAAGCTGGTTGTCAGGCCAAAGATCATGGTAATTGTAATATTGGGGATCCAATGTCGATGGTCAGTTTCTTGAGTATTTCATCAGTTACTACTTTCTACTCTAAAATATTACATCTGTTTGAGATACACTTGATACAATCTACATCTGAAGCTATGTAATAGAAAAAAGCAAAACTATAAAGCTTGATTAAACTTCAATAAATATTACAAAGGAGCAACAAATTCACTTCCAGAATATTCTAAGTTTGTCATAAGGTTTCGGCCTTGAACTCAAATTGTGCTGCATAACACAGACCAATCCAGTGCCCTAATTGTTGGAGTATCTGCTTTGAATCGGGGAGGTTGCATGTTTGAGCCCAAGCAGAGTCATGTAAATAAACTTTTAAAAATGTTACCAGCAGCTTCCTCAACTGGCACTCAGCATTAAGAAGATAGTGTTAAGAATGGTTGGTCTGGTTTCAGGATAATGTGACTGAGTGAGACATTGTTTCATGTCTGTGGCATGATGTCCCAGTACTAGACATCACTACAAACTGCCATAATGCAGGCATCAACATCAAATGATTAAAAGGGTTATAGCTACTTTAAAAACCCAAATCTCTCTCTCTCTCACACACACATGAACAGAGTAAAGACATCTATAAAATCACTTACAAAAGTCCAAAATATAAATTAACTGTCCATAATATAAATCCCTGACGTTGTGCCATGTGTCATAATGGATTTCTACCTGGAAAGTCATCAATAAATTTTGTGGGATCTAAATATGTCTATTCATTCCCAATATGTTTGTTGGAAAGAGTATCAGACATTTATATCATATAGAGAAGACTTCATTACATTATCATGAAATTGCATCAGTTTGTATATTCCTTTGACATTTCTATAAAATTCTTGTTTTGTATGATTGATCAATAATTAAATGACATGATTGCATAGGCTTCTTTAAAATTGGAATGCCTTTTTGTAATTGTTAACAATTTATGCTGTAACATAAAGTCACAGGTCAAGAAACCATCATATTTTGAAAGCATAGCAGAACTTTATTTCAAGACAAATTAAGAAAAAAATATCAGTTTTCATGTATCCAATTCTATTCGAATTTGTCCAGTATTTTAGATCAGAATACAGATGTACGTTTTCCTGATCAAATATCTGACTTTCATAAAATATAAATATATAATTTCCTTGCAATTTTCTGCTGAGAACAGAATTTTGCTTCCATTCTGAGAATATATATATATATATATATATATATATATATATATATATATATATATATAGAGAGAGAGAGAGAGAGAGAGAGAGAGAGAGAGAGTTATAAAATATGATTGATTCATTCGAAATCTAGATTCCATTCCAGTCTTTAAAAAACCATATTGGATTTCACAAATGAGTTGATGCAATCACTTTATCTCATCTTTGTAATATTCAGCTTCTAGTCATGTTAAAAAGGAAAGTGTAAGTCTCAGAATTTTCTCCATTAAGCAAAAGGAAACCAAACTGGTAGGACAGATTTACCTTCTAGCTTAGATTTGTGAAAGCATCTAGCAAAGCAGAAATGCATGTCTTTTGCAAATTGTCAAATTGCGATTTTGCTATTGTGTAGAGGGGCAATGATGACATACCAAGGATGAAAAAGATAATAAATATCAGCATGCTGTTTCACCTTCAACAACTCGGCCTGAACTTGTAAAAATGTCAGACAATTTCTTGATATAATTAATCAACGTTTGGTTTATTAAATTACTTTTAGGAATGAACCTTGCTCGGTTACTAGTATCGCTTCCGATTTATTTCGCACACATTTTGCAGACTGTTAAAATGCAAATATTAACTCGTGATAGAATGAAAAACAAATTACAATCATATAATCAATGAAAGATGGTACATTGGAATGGATGTGTGCTTGATTTGGAATTGAACATAGCTTTAACAAATTAACAATGATTGGACAAATGCATGTGTGAGAATGGTTCTCATACACAGCCTCCATCTTAGCGTGTCTTGCATTCTTGCATCTTTTAAATGGGCACCCAACATGAACAGGGTGCCCATATAGAAGGTACAAGAGTGCAACACCTGCATCTTTGACATTAAAATATCAGGTTATTGTCCTACTTCGCTAATTTTTAAAATAGTTACATACACATTATGGACATAAAAATCATTATTTGTTCTTGTTCTCGACATAAAAAGTAAGTGTTTGTGTATTTTGGAGTTGAAAGCTATGTATTGTATCATGTTATCCTTTAGTTTCAGCCGAATGAACACAAAGTCATAACTACTTCATATAAAAGCTTGTTTAAAAATAAAAATGAAAACTCAAAAATTTAATTTTTATCAAGACCATATATCTGCCAATTCTTGTGAAAAAAAGTATTTTACATCTAATGTTATTGTATGCTTCATCACACATACTTTAGCAATTTCTAGTGAATGCCTAAGTACTTATATAAGTATATTTTATTAGACTGTATCTTTGGAAGAGTCATGTGATTTGTGTGACTTAAATATGGGCTGGAGTTATGGAGTCACATTATTAATTAATATATGGAGGTCAGTGATAGCAATGCAGACTTTGGCCCATGTTCATCTACATCAGAAAGATTCCAAATATAAAAATGAGTACATTGCGTTTATTGTGGAATAATTGTTTTATTGTTTCAGTCATTTTGATTTGAGTCCATCAATCATTATGTTATCAAAAGCATCCCACAAACTATTCGTAATTAGACCTTTTTTCCTGTGAAACTAAAATTATTTTCTTTTCTTTAACAGACTCTTTCTGGACGGAGGAGAATAATTTAGAATTTCATGACAAAAAAGAAATCATCTTGAAACTGCTGGAACAGTTAAACATTATTACCCGACCATGGACATTCACTGAAGATGGTGGAAAGGTTAGTAGATAAAAATAGTTCAATGATATGATTGTTTAATTTGCAGATAGTTTATGTTATTAGACCCCTACATCTTATGTTTTTAGATCTTCATTTAAATATTTATTTATTTATTTGATATTGTATGACAATATCTATTTTTTAATTACTGTCTTTACTGGAGTCAAATAAGTCACAAGCATTTAGCTTAACATGTCAAGGAATGTAGGAATGTATGGAATGGTTCATCATCCATCCCTGACCACATATTTGCTACACATTTGAAGCTACACAGAGTATTGTTGAGAAATATCACACATTATATTGTCTTGTTGGTCCCAAATAAACATAGAACTGGTCAGACAACCAGCTTGAATATATTGCTGTCGCTGTTGATCCAGAGTGGATTATTATATAAATATGGGGTATCCATTAACAAGACTTTTTATGAAATCTAGTTAATGCATAATTAGATAGTGCTTATCTGACACACACAGTATGGCTCTCATGTCAGCCATCTCAGACATCCAATATGGCCGCTACAGCGGCATCTTTAAAATTTTTCTAGTCACTAATTCTTTATAATAAAAATATCATATTCACATGAGCTTTACTTAAGAAAACTTAATATGATACATATTTCCGAATGATATTAAGGGTTCAATCAAGGGTAAAATATAAACACTACAATGTCAACATTTGTTCATGGATCCAGTAGAGTTTGTAACTGAAATCACATAAACTAATGTGTAATATCCATTCTTTATGGATGTTCTTTAGTTTTTGTGCATTTGTAATTTAAATGTGTGGGCTTGATTAACACTAGAACATCATATCCGTTGCAAATTGTATTTCTAACTTTATTCAAGTTCTTCCAAATCATCCATTTTTGTTTTGATCTGAAACATAGAAAATCATTATAAACTCATCAAACTCATGAAACTTGTTCCAGGCATTCAAAGGTTGCAAATATTTATTTCCTATAGGACAAGACAATGTGTCCTTCAATTGTTTTGTGCTAAGAAAATTGAATGTCTGGTTCTAATTTAGTTTGTCAGCATAGGTTTTAAAGTGCTTCTAGTTAAAGTATATTTTGTCAGATACAGATTTCCCTGCATGTTATTCCCATCCTTTGGAGGATACATTTCTTTTTCTTCATTTGTTTTCTATTTTTGTACTTTATCCATCCACCATTTTGGAGGTGAATGCAATACTATTACCTCTCTATCAGTTGGTCAACATTTATGCTATACATGATAAATAAAATCTTCAGCATGCTATATTGCAAATTTTGTAGATTGCTTGCACTTGGGCTAAGAATGAAGTATCTTATTTGGGTTATAAGGTCAACTGCAGAGGTTCTATTGCACTAGTATATGCTGGAGTTTGACTCTGTACTAAAGACAGATGATGATGCTCTATTCGTGTACCAACAAACTGTAAATCAGGATTCTGTTTTAAAAGTTAACTAACATCAAAGTCTGTATTTAGCCAGCTTTTCATCCGGTTGTAGTCTTTTATCACTGCTTCTGACTTTTGTCAGTGATTGTCGGCAACAACACAGCACCAGAAGCAGTCAGCTCATATCTTTGATGGATTGCAAGGTGTTGATATTTGTTTTAAGATGAAACAATACAAGTTACATCACTCCTCTTTCTAGCATAATCTCTAATGCAATCAGCCTCTCTTTACTTAATTCTATTTGCACTGAAAACTCGGTAATCATGCACAGAAATTCATTAATTTAACAAAAAAGTATTAATGACAAATCTATGCCAAGTCTGAGTACAAGTGCTGCAGATGAAGACGAATATAACATTGCAATTTGAAAGGGTGGAGAAATTAAAGAACTACTGCGAATAAATTAAAAAACAAGGAATCTCCATTACAACAAGCAAGTACATACTTGACTTATATGAAATAGCATGAACACTAAATCAATTTCAATGAGATTTGAAAACCATGGTTGATTTTCTCCAAGTTATTATTATGACTTATTATTTAGACATTTATTTGTTATGGAGTCTAATTTTCGGAGTATACAATTGGTGCTTCGTTTTACTCTTGTTCAAAACAAATTATTAAGGACACATTTATTTCACAGAGATAGGCTTGTTTTTTAGCTCCATTTACTGATGGTTGAAGACATGTGATATAGCCATGCTGAAGTTAAAAGTTTTCACTCACACCAAGCCCCTAAAACTTAACACATTGTGTGGTGCATGTTAATACTTCAACTATTTACTTTATTAATTGTATTCAATTGTATGCAGACACTGACAATATTGTTATGGAATTATGTCAGTCTCTGTTCCACACAGCATTTCAAATTGTACCCTTTCTGCAATTCTGCAATTCGTTTAATTTTCAAATCAGCATAATTAAATATAGTTAACATTATCTAATTCATTTTAAATACTTAATTCAATTTAAATATTCCATGTATATATATATATATATATATATATATATATATATATATATATATATATATATATATATATATATATATATATATATATATATAGCTACATTTAATGATGCTGACATGATAATTTACTGTTAAAGATAGAATCAAAATATTTTGCTGTCGAATGAATGTTGTGACATTGACTTGTGATGCTGTGACTTGTGACACTGTACATTACAAATGCAGCTCCTGTATAGATGATAAAATAATTAATTTTCTTACTCTAAAGTGTTAACAGCAATTTTGTCTGCTTGGTGCAAGTGATAAACAATACATGGAATTTTATGCTACTTTTCATTACATACATTGATGACAAAACTAGTTGGATTATTCTGCAGGTGTATAATTTATCATTTTTAAAATTGAGCTATAATTATGGTAACTTGTTTCATGTATATGGACTCAATTTGTGCGCAGTCTGCCTGCATTTCACTACAGAGCTAGTGTAATATGAAGTTCATGTTTTTGTACATTGTTTATTTGTTTATCCCTCCTGGTAAAATAGACGTTTCAGGTATTAGTAACTCTGTTAACAACATACATCATTATGACTAACTTGTGCAGAAATGCTGCAATACTGCACGATTATTGAAAAAACATTATTTGCCATTAATCATGCATAGTCTCAGTACAAGTGGGATAAGGGTTACACAAATTAGTTGTGATTCCCACAAGTTGTTGTATCCAATACTTGCTGGGTCTTTTATGTAGGGGAGAGGGGTGCATTTATCCAAGAAACAATTTTGAAATACTGTAATGCTGTCTAATTAAGTCTTCGTTGCTCATTTCTCCGGTGATCTCACGCAGTCTATACTCAGAAAGATTTAGTGTCAATGTATGGTTGAGATGTACTCCTGTTTATAAAAAGAAACATATCGCAGGATTCCAATAAAATTACCTTCAAGAGTGGTTTAACAAATGTGAGTGATCAGCCATAACATGGTTGCATAGATCATAACAAGTAGCGAGTTGTATGAATGCCTAAACAGAAGATATTTTATTTTATCTGATTTTAATATCGACAGCTATGGTAGATACGATAAAACAAAATAAAAGTTCTCATTTACAAACGCAAAGATATGACACTGAAATAGTCAATACTTCCTCAACAGAATGTAGAGCCAGGGTACGCTATGAAAAAAGAAGAGGAATCGAAATTCCAATACACGTTATTGATTACCTAAATCTGGTTCAGGAAAGTACCAAAACATATGTCTGCTTGTTATCTGTTAGGTTTATAAGAAAGATATTCCAATCACTATGGAAAATGGTTGCATACAGCATTGTACCAAATGTAATAACATGAATATCATCATTAAGTTGTGGAAAGTATTTGAATATCCAGAAGACCATCTCCCTAATTTGTTTATATTGGTCAACATTGCACTGGTTCACTCATTTAATACCGCAGATTGTGATAGGGGATTTAGTTCACAAAACATAATTGGCACTACTCTTAATAACACAAAGTAATATGTATTCAGAAGCAGAGTGATAAGACACAGAGAAGAATATTTACCATCATGGCAAATTAAATATGGTTTGCAGATATTTTTGATACTTTATTTGCTATTACTGAGATAAAGTCAGTAAATATTCATCTTCAATTAGGTATGTATATATCATGTCACTCATCATCTCTCATCCTCATTGTCTGCCCTGACCACCCCTCCCCATCCCCCGGTAGATTTGGGGACCTCCCCTATTTTAAAAATTCCTGGCAGCAACTTTGGTTATGTATGCTAAAATCAAGAATGCAAAGCCAGCAATGCCATTTATTGCCTGTGTTTCTCTTTTACAAATTGCATTTCATTGGCTTTTGCTTGTCATAAACTTGTAAAGAAAACTGCAAGAAATGGAGTGATGTGAACAAACAAAGAACCAAAAGTAATTAGTCATTGGCTGGCATGATAGTGGGGATTGCTATTACATCTATAGATTTTTTGTACTTTATGGGGACTTTCCTCTTAATTTTAATCTGCCCAGATGGCACAAGTTGTGGTTCATGGGGTTTATAAATGACATGAATGACCATCTCCACCTCCTATTCTGTTTTTCTGTTTAAGACAAGAATTTTGACATGTTTGGAGAGTTTTCACCAAATTCTAGGCAACCAAGGTGGCACAAGTTGAGCCAGTAAATCTGGACCATGGGGCTTAAAAATTACTGCGATGAGTTATGCTGTCTATCCTAACCTCAGTTTTGATACCGTCTTGGCTGCAGACCCTATCATCCATTCCTCCCGCTCTCAATCCATACTGTCTAGCTGCAACTCCATTTTGATGCCTATCAGCTTATTAACTGGATTATATATATTTGCAGATACCTTCCATTACATATTGTCATATGCTTTACGACATACGTTAAGCCAGAAAATTTAACATTACTGAGGTTCTTTTTGTTAGATCCGCCTAACATTATCATTACTCCAGCAATCTTGTCGTCTACTGCTGTAGGTATGGCCAAAACTCGTTCTGAGTTTTGTTTGTCATACTGTGCATACTAATTCGACATGTACTCCTGATAATATAGATGGTAATATGGTTTTGGCGTACCTTATTGGATGGTACATTGACAGACTTAGAAACATCTCATCTATGCCTCCAGGAATGTGGTATATGGATATTGATCTTGATACTGACCAGGATGACATGTACACAAAGTGTCTACATAAACCTGTTGATAGTTTATGCTCACATCCCATGATGCAACACAAAGTACACAAAGTGTCTACATAAACCTGTTGATAGTTTATGCTCACATCCCATGATGCAACACAAAGTACACAAAGTGTCTACATAAACCTGTTCATAGTTTATGCTCACATCCCATGATGCAACACAAAGTACACAAAGTGTCTACATAAACTTGTTGATAGTTTATGCTCACATTCCATGATGCAACACAAAGTACACAAAGTGTCTACATAAACCTGTTCATAGTTTATGCTCACATCCCATGATGCAACACAAAGTACACAAAGTGTCTACATAAACCTATTGATAATTTATGCTCACATCCCATGATGCAACACAAAGTACACAAAGTGTCTACACAAACCTGTTGATAGTTTATGCTCAAATCCCATGATGCAACAGCCGGAGTAGAGCTCTAAGGTGGCATTATATTTTATTGAAGTGTTGCCAAACAGAATGTCCTCCAATTACCATCCCCTGCCCTACTTCTACACTTGCATACAGGTTAAAGGCCTCACTCGTGAAAACCTATCGTTCCATCTTCTCTGCAGATCATTACAAAGAGTTTACCTGCTAAGGATTGTGTCCAAGGTAATTACAAATCCTTTTTTTTCTTTCTTAATAGTTAACTTCAAGCTTTCTGTGCAATCACTGGTATAAGACCAATTCTCACAATACCTTCACGGATCCCTCGCTGTTAGACAGTAACTATGATGTGATCAATCTGACTTTCCCACGGATCCCTCGCTGTTAGACAGTAACTATGATGTGATCAATCTGACTTTCCCACGGATCCCTCGCTGTTAGACAGTAACTATGATGTGATCAATCTGACTTTCCCATGGATCCCTCGCTGTTAGACAGTAACTATTATGTGATCAATCTGACTTTCCCATGGATCCCACGCTGTTAGACAGTAACTATGATGTCATCAATCTGACTTTCCCACGGATCCCTCGCTGTTAGACAGTAACTATGATGTGATCAATCTGACTCTCCCACGGATCCCTCGCTGTTAGACAGTAACTATGATGTCATCAATCTGACTTTCCCTCCTTCTTTGTTGTGGTAAAGGACCTTCGTTACTTCACTGTGAATCCCACATACAATAAGTGGCCACATTTCCGTGCCATGATGTTTCTGATGATTCTTCAGGGTTGCAGACAAGGCCGACAATGCATATCCCTCACTCTCCCCGCCAACCTCTCATTGGATGACCTTGGATGTTTGGTGGCAATATAGAGAATCAGCGGTAGCAGGCAGCCCAAGAATTGTCTCTCCATTTCTCGGCACAGAAACCATCTTCTTGTGTTTCATCTCCTATTCACCCTAAATTACATAATTACATCAAACTAGTGATATGGTATCTTTCACTGCACAAACCAAAGTCAAGCCGTGTATGATTCAGATACCATACCATACATGAGCAAACACCAACAATCAGTTTTGGAGGTAGTCCTTAAACGATGGAACTGAAAATATAGTTTCACTTTATGCTTCTACCATTGATTGTTTTCCCTAACTACCTATACACAACTTTAGAGTACAAGTACAACTCTTGCTTTCACAAAAAGCGTAAGACCAATCTCTTTTTGCCAAGCGAGTGGGCGATCAAAGGTGTTTCAAAAAGACCTTAATTCTCATGTAACTAACTCCTTCCACTTTCATACTTTCTATTCTCATGGAACTACTATTTATCTCAGTAAAGGACACAGTGTTTAGCAGGTGATTCTGAAACTCACAGACAAGCTATCGGATCAGGAGGACCATAATCCACATTCATCAGAGTTTTCTTCCAACCTTTTCTAGTCGGGCAAGCAAATAGTATGGTCATGTCTTGATCTGATAGAAACATTTTCTTACATTCCAATCCATTTGTGCTTATATAGATTCTTGCTGTTTTCACACCGAGGAAAGTAGTACCAGTTGCATGCTCTCCGCAGTCTTGAAATTTAGTTATGGACCTTTATGAAACTACTCCACTGTATTGTATTCCTGTTCAATATGACTTAGTTCTACTGTGGTGTTTTGGACAATAACCTCCAAAATATATAGTCATTCTAATCAATAGAAACAACGATATAATTTATTTTTACATCACCTAGACTTTCTGATTAAAGTACCATTTTTGTCAGTTCTATCCATTCGTCCATCTAATTATGAATTATCTCACCCAACTCAACCAAGAATGTATTCTCCAAATTAGGGTTAAACAAATCATCATCATCGTATATTACATTTCTAGCATAGCATCGATCACGACCTTTGAGTGTCTGCAACTCCGCCAAATGTTGTGTGCAGCAGCATTGGATCTTACCTTGCTGGTTTGCCACTACATTCAACCTCTGCATATGACATTTTTATCTTAATGGCATCCTTTTCCATGCCACTCGATTACATGATTAGCATAGTGAATGACTTTGTATCATTCCTTGACTAGTGGTGCAAACAAGATACATTCATGACATAAATACTTTATCTAATTAGCCTGTCATTACAGTTTACTGTCATCTCACCTTTGCATCGATTCTCAGAGCAAACACAAGATTTGTCTCAGATTTGTCCACTATCTTTCAAGCAGCGTTGGACCCATATTCCATCCTTGCACCTTCTTGTCCTTCACAATTAGCTCCTGTCCATAGAGTTTACAGCTGAAACATTGACGAACCCTCCAACTGTGGAAAGAATTACACAAGCTAAATGGCCTCAACTTTAATGGCTTATGAAGAGAGGAGGAATGTTTTCAGGCTGGTGCACATTAAAATAATATCGTCTATGGATATATCTGTTCCACAAGTAATTGTTTTTCTTTGCCTGTTTAAGGAGAAAAAGTTGGCTCCGATTATTATTATCAAGGTGACCTTCTATAATCGTGGCAGCAAGGTTCTTGGTCATACAAAGATCTCTCTGGATTGTTGTCAAACACTGACTTGCTGATGACATCGCTGAAGCACATTTTATACAAAACCTGCTTCCTGTTAGTGTCCACTTCATCATCTCCCGTCAAATACATGCCTTTTACAATGTTGCCCTAGCCACTCTTTAGTTTTGATTAGATGGTTCAGTGGTCCATATAGCGCAACTGGAATGTTTAAAACCATTACATATCAAGACTTTGTGGTTGGCTCATCTGAGTTTCTTCCTTCTAGGATCCTTGAATTCTGCATAAGAATTTGTATTCCATGGGAAACTTCATTGATGACCTCTTAAGTTTCTTCTGTTGGCAATTTAAAAACCCAACAGGGATCCTATTTCAGTTTATATTTCTCTTGAAATTCTGCTTGCAAGTTTGGAGAGTGGATAATCACACATAAAGGCAATCAGATCTTCCCCCAGAGGATAGCTGAAGGATAGGTAGGATGCTCAATATTCCCTACACATTAATGTATTGGAAGGAGAAAACTAGATTTTCAGTACATTTTGTTTTAGTTTCAGTAATAGCAAACCTGTCACTATTATTAAGCTTTACATTAACATGGAAAAATGTCATCCATGCTAGATACACCAACTTCCAGTTCTAGATGTGTGCATCATTAACCTGTTCTCTACAGAGCGACCTCATTATATTCCGAACAAACTTTGAGCCAATACGTTTGAACATCATGCAGAGAAAATGTCTACAGGTGCAGTGGTTTCATGATAATAACCATGGCTTGTAAAAAATAGTTCTTTAAAGGGAACTTTAAACCTCTGGCCTTATTTGTCAATTCTTCCCTAATATATATTTTATAATAGCATTGATGACTTTCATCTATGCAATTGATTGTAAGAAAGCCAAACAACCATTTCCCCTACTAGTGTAAAGTACATGGAACATTTTGGTACTCATTAATTGGGTTGTCAAACATTATCCAGTGTCAACATTTTAAAAAGGTGATAGTCCAGATATTACTGTAATTATTATTTAGTAATGCAATAATGCCATCAAGGCAATGAACCTTATGATATTTGTTTATTAATAGATTATAGGCCCTTACGTGTTTCAGTAATGTTTTTCTAATAATATTACTCCAGCGTAACAATGATATTCTGGTGTTTGTAAGTTGAAAATGGACGAAACTGAATATTCTTGTTTACAAATCACAACATAAAAACATTAAAGAAACCTAAGGCAGTTCATGCATCCCTTCTTATTATATCATAATGTCTCTGGTATTATATCAGACTAACGATTCTTGTTTCAAAACTTGTAATAGTATGTGTCTTAGGCAGTTGGTAAGTGTGTACATAGAAAAGGCTCATAGAACACTCACCTAATTTGTTTACCATGTAAAATTATAAATGAACAAATGGATTTCCCATGCATTGGTTGTAGCCAGATGGCAGTTCTGACCTTGATAAAAGCAGTCACATTTATCTGCATAGGAGGGAAGCATGTTCCTCTCTTCTGAATCAGACAAATCATGTAGAAAGAAATACTGGTGACATTAACATATATTTCTAAAAGGATCGAGTGCGCACCCAAATGAATGAGGGAGAAGCAGCACATTTACTAGTTAAGATGAAGTAGACTACATCTCTAATACAAATGGAGAGATAACATTTTCCAGATGAGAAAAAATGCTACCACCGCACATGAAATAGTAACATTTCTCATGGAAAAATGTCTACTCCCATACCTTCATCAACAATCGTCTAAGAAACATTATTCAGATCAGCTGGCCAGACACCATCAACAATGCCAGCCCTTGGCAGAGAATATCTTTGCGTCTGGTACAGGATGAGATCATCAAGAGAAGCTGGGGTTGGATAGAATACACCCTACGTAAGCTGCCAACCAACATTACTAGACATACATTGAGGTGGAACCCTCAAGGCAAGCAGAGAAAGGTTTGACCATGACACACCTCAGGTGACATGAACAAAAGGTGGATATCACAACGCTGGGTCCCTCCTAGAGTCAGCTGCAAGGAATTTTGTCTGTCACCTTAGCCATATTTCCAGTCCATCTAATGTCTTTCTGAAATTTGGAGTTTTAATGCGGAATCCACCCTGAATCCACCTAAACTCCAGGCGGAATCTGCCTAAAATTTTGTACGAGTGTTATTATTGGTTTTCTCTTCCCACCATGCACTGATATCCTTCATTAGCTACACACCATGAAAGGAATTTCGTGTTTTAAGAAATCTTTTGAACAGGAAGTTGATGCATCGAGCATGGACAACATCATTCCAGGTAAAGGTTAATAATAGTGACAGGTAAGTATTACATGGCTAACATTTGTTTTACTCCCACAGACATCGAAGTCACTAGGATAAAAGGAAAATAAAAGTTTGTCCATAATAAACTCACTCCAAGACCACATGCCAGACTTCAGGGGGACCTAAGGAACAGCTATAAACTATCAATATCACATAGTGTAAAGACCATTATTAAGCATAATGTGGGCAGATAATGTGAAGTTCACAATACGTATTTTGATCTTTGCTTAGTTGCTTATACAACTTTTCACTATGATTGTGTGAGTATTTTTGTACTGTCGTTATCTTTATTTGCAGGAATTTTCAAAACATTAATAGCCTTATTCGGTCTTGTTTATACAGAGTTTTCAACATAATGAACATCTGCGAGGCACAAAATAAATTCACGGTTGTTGATTATTCTTTGATAGATTTAGAGGCTTATAATCTGCCACCTGTAAATTATCAAATAAAATGTGACAAAAATATTAGTTATTATACAGTGTTATTTCCAACAGCGTTTCATACCCACAAAAGCAACGTTTAACAGCTGCGTTAGATACTGACATGTCAGACATTTATATTTGATGCCCATATGTATGCCCATTTCATTTTGACAAAACTCACATAAAAATTACAAATTTCTAAGAATGCATCTCAATTCTAGTGTTTTTAGTACGAGAGGTAGCAATTCCTAATCATAATCACCGTCTTGCAAACTACCATGATGCTTGCATGTTGTCTCATTAAGTCTTGACATTTCAAAGTTTAATCAGTCTCACAAATATACATCGCATGTGATTCATTTTTTTTTCACTGTAGTGGTAGGACAGAGATTGAACCTTTGATTAGAAGATCTCTCAATATATAAAAAAAATGAATGGAGCTAACTTGATTAGTGTGCAGGACTCGAAATTAGCAGTAGTTCATTAACCAGGTTGCCCATTTCCTGTCAGGTTAGTAGCTGTCACAATTTTATTAGTCTGATGGTTAGTAATGTAGTTTCTGTCAACAGTCAGTTTGTGGGAATGTCTAGTGAAGATTCAACAGCACCAATACATTTCTCTGTTAGTCCTTTTGACAACATGCAAATGTATATTACATTTTCAGCCTGTTTTTTATGTGCATACATGTAAGTGGTAGTGAGATTTCATGACACTGTAAATATTAGTGTTAGTTTCAAAGGAAAATCAATGTTTTTTGACAATTCAGCTTTGTTAAACTTACAATACTTAAAAAGTTAGAAAGTTCTTTTTTTGCTTTTAATGTATTAATTTTGATGGACATTTCTGTATTAGGTTATTTTCACAATGTGGAAAATGCTGTTATATCTGTAAACTGTTACCATGTGAAAACAGTGTAATCCTCTGACTCAGTAATGTGTCAATTTCAGTAACTGATAAGTTGCCATGGGTAGAAGTAATATTAACATATAATGATTATATATTGAAATGCATGCCTTATGTTATAGTTTCTTGATAAAATTTTGAGTTTATGTATAACATCAATATTGATTATCTTGACATATTTAAATGTTGCAGTTGCATGATATTGAGAGCTTTGCAAACTCTACCTTCATGCTTCTAGACAAGCCAAATTATTTGCATTAATTTACTATATAATTTAAAAATATTATTCTCTGTCAATTTATGTTTCAACAACGTTACAATTTCGAAACTTGCAGCTGAACTGAGAGTCCAATATATAGGCCATAGCCCAGATTTTTATCAGGAATGGACTGAGTTTTTGACTTAGAAATGTCACAGCTGTTTCCATCATGTCAACTCCCAAACTATAGATGGCAACATTTACAATCAACTGATCATATATTAAAATAGGTGCAGTTGACTTTAATAAACTCTTACCTTTAATTAGCATATTGATTCAAGGCACTAATAAATCTTTGAATTCACTTACCTTAACATCACAAAATTATTTGAATATTATTTAAGCATAATCTTTCTTCAACCAAATATGTTTATACAGACAGACAGACAGACAGACAGACAGATAGACAGATAGATAGATAGATAGATAGATAGATAGGTAGATAGATAGATAGATAATAGATAGATAGATAGATAGATAGATAGATAGATAGATAGATAGATAGATAGATAGATAGATAGATAGATCTGATTCTGATGAAGCAATAAAGCGAAACCAGTCACACGCTCTACGTGATGGTGTTGTTTGTTTTAAAATTTATATCAATATATACCAAAACATATACATATATTTACATATCTGTGTTGTAGATGGAGGCAGACTATTTCCTTGTACCTTGTATGCTTAGCCGGGAACCTCCAAAGGAAATTACATCCCCTGGACAGGATACCCGGTTGGTAAACTCATCAATACTCTCCTTTGTCTTTGTGGGGAAGTTTCTACCTCCTCCCATTTTCCATAGGCTGCTTGCTGCCTGTGTAGCTAAATGGCAGGTTGCAAAGGAGAAATCAGAATATCTCATTTTCAGTGGCTACTGCATTTTCGACCTTGACCTGTTTCACAGATTAACTCTATGCTGTAGAAACCATGTTGTTTTTGCAAGGATAACAAGGATGGTAATTGATGATACCAGGACCCTTGATACCAAATGGTGCACCAGAGTGAGAAAGTTCATTACCCTGAGCCTCAAAACGATCATCTCTTACCTGGACCAGAACTTGCCATTTGAGTTGTATATACAGTGCCTACCTTCTTGTGGTGTCTCTGAAGATGGCATGGTCAGTGTTGCATCATTTCAGATGTGGTATGCAGATGAGGTAATTTATTTTTCATAATACTTATTAGAGGGGAATTAAGATTACCTTATTGCCCATTCTCAAAAAGTAAAGTTCTTTTATAGATATATATTATGATATACAAATGCCCTAGCTGTAGGCATGGCTTGGATGGCTTTGTCTGTGTCTGTGCATACAAGTGTCCTAACTTTAGGCATGCTTTCTGCAAACATACCCAACAAATCTGAAGGAGTTTGGTTTCCAAAATAGAAGGTCATAATTTAATGTAATAATCACTGAACATAAGCATTTTTAAAATTGACAATTTGAAATAGTATAATGACCTCTTTTTGATATAAATTATTGGATCAAAGGGAAATGCATACTGTCCAAACTAAATCCATTTATCTAGCAAATCAGAAATCAAGAATGCATCATGTGATGTATTTGAAACCCATGGTGACTAGACATTAACTCACTATGCATTTCACTATTTAATATTTTTACTTTAATCTAACAAGGATTTTGTCTTGAGTATTTTAATATATTTTGGATAAAAAATAAACCCATCAGTCTTGGTGACAAACAGTAATGGTCAAGTCATTGCATATGAAAGCAAACTAGTTTCTACACGATAACTCCGCTATCTATATTTCCCTTGTATGATAATAAGGAAACCTATACATTCTGCGGTTTAAGGTTAAGAGGTCACAGCCACGATAAAAAATAACCAAGAGCGCCACTATTACATTAAATGGGTTTGATCATTATGCAGTGTATTGAATTTGAAGTCTGGGACAAGCCAGAGGACACTTATATCATATGTATTCCATGGATTAAAGAGCAATGTGAATATTTAGTTGTGGCATATCATTTTAAAATGCTGACAATGATGTAAAGGTAAACTGATTTATATTGTGGGATGATGGCATAGATGAGAGTGGCATCAAAATCAAACCTGATCTGTGGATATGCACATGAACCTCATTATAAGGCAATATGATGTCCTGATATGAATAGACATTAATGACAATGAATGTAGCCAGTGGTTAGGGGCATAGACATATATCAGCATATATCAGCATAAAAATTTGTATTGTATTGTTAACACTTGAATAAAGGCTGTTGAATAGAATAAACGTATGTATCTTTGACCAACTGCCGATATGAAATTTTTTTTTACCTCCAATCATCATAAAAGATGAGAAATAATGGGATAGTTTGTCAGTCGTCTGTCTGTCTGTTGGCTAGCACAAAATTATAAGCCAGTAATTGGGAGTAGAGACATATTAACATAACTAATCTTTTATTGTATTGCTAACAAAAAGAGCCTTTGGGGTTGGCCTTTTCCAGTCATCAGTTCCTCTATTAGGTTTCACAAAAGTGTTATTGTTTTTGCAACTCAGAATTTTAATATGAAATTTTGCATACACATATTCCATGGTATTGTTGGTTGTAAATAAAAATGGTATTACTTGGGAATGTAGTATATAAATTTTAGTACTAATCTTGGAAATCATGTTATGAATGAATGCTCATATCAGCATTGGATTTTAATTACAAGACTTTGTATGATGTCTGAAATGATTTTACATTAAATAAGAATGTCTTGTTAATGCTACTGCTCCTAGATAGATGGGCATTAACAGCAGGTTTTTTTTCTTAAGAAGATTTAGTGTGATATGCCATTGGTCCTCAATCTAACACTAATATAGCCACCCTGACAGCTAGCTTGAAAATCTTCTAATCTCTACTCATACTAAACATAAAGTCCTATCGACATTGTACTTGCATCAAAATACTTGTTACAGTGACTACCTTGACTATCTTGCTAATAAACTTAAGCCATATTCAGATGTTTTCACCCATACAACTTCTAAGGCTGTCTAGATTGTTCTAATGGGCATGGTACTAATTTTACATGCTGCAGGGCCACCAAATCACCTGATTTTAGCATCTTGTTATTATTCAAAAATATTAGAGAAGGTATAAATCTTTTGTATACTTATGCCTCTTGTTTTAGGCTAAAGGCCAATGAATCATATTTTGTATTTTATTTCTTCTTTTTTTATCAGTTCATGAGTGCATGTAAGATAAATTGCTTCAATTGTATGATAAGAGAGTGAGAATCAAGGTATTTGTTTTGTATTCACATATATAGGTCTAGTATTTCATTTATAAATTCCAATCATTCATAGCTTTCATTTTGTCCAAGTGTAGAATACCATGTCTGTTTCAATTCTGCTACAATGGTGTCAGAAGTGGGAAAAGAATGTTTAGCAGTAAAGGAAATAAATATACATGGTTTAAATGTTGAAAACCATGATTTTATTTGGGTCAGTTGAAAATCTTGTTGCAAAACTATTATATTTGTTAGTGACAGAGACTCCAATATGGCAAATGAGCACATGGCAAAAGACTCAAATGGATGAAATTAACAAAAGATGAGAGCATGTAAACAGTTAAATTGTAAATTGTAGTGAATGCAGAAACCTAATCAGTATCATTTCCCTCTTTGGAAACAAATCTGTTACATGGCACTTTGACCCATGTTATATTTTTACTATGTTGAAAAACAACAGCTGAAATAACCCAGTTCTTTGATAAAAAAATAGATGATAGATATTTTAACTAAAATATATTGCTGTAACAACTTAGGAATTTCTTAAAACACATTCACTTTTAAAAAATGTATGAGTGGACTTAATGTTTTGGTGTAGTTTTTATTAACACATGCTTTAAAATTGACTGTGAATAGTCCCTGATATTCCATTCAATTTAAGTTTGTAAATTAAAATATTATATTATAACTATATTATTCCTATAACTGATGGATCTGATTAAAACCAATAAATTTATGTATTAATATTTATTAAAATGACAAACTTCATGCCGACTGTTTTGTTTCAAATGATAACTCTTACTGTCAAGAAATTCATTTATTTATAAGATTTGTTACTAAAATGTAAGTGAACTGCACAATTTAAATATTGGGCGAATTTTAACTTCTTGTTTGTGTAATAAGATGATTTTTAAAAAAAATTTGATTTCATTTTTGACCATATCAATTAAATTATTATCTCAGTTCATGTATAGCTCTGTCCATAATGCTCTCCCAAAGCATTTTCAGCTGATTTAGCATAATTTTTTTTATGTTTAACACAATCTCATATGCTAGTATTTTAGCTTGAGCGTGCTACAAGTTTCATTGCTTAATTTTCTGAAGTTTTGTTGACTTAGCAATGGAATTATGTTATAGCCCAAAACTAAAAGAGACTGTCATATGTCTATTAATATGAGGTCAAAATTGAATGTTCAGAAAAATAGTCTTCAACTAGTTTGCTAATGAAACAATTCTAAATTTCTGGGTTAAATACATTTGTCAATAACAATGACCATTGGACATTTACTGAACAATTGAATTTTGACAATTTGAAAATCATGTTTTTATAAATATCAAATGTACTGGCTGGTACAACATACACTGGAGATATAGTAAACTGATTGATCATTAATTACATTCTGATGTTATATAAATGTTAGGTTGGAAAATTTATGTAACTACACAAAGAGTACTAAACAGTTACTAAATATTATGTTTCTCTCACAACAAGCAAAACTATTTCTCCTTGTAAAACAATAATGAAAGGTGCAATAGGTATGTTATAAATATTTTCAGATATTTTACATTAGTTCCATTGTCTGCAGAATAATAATATACAAATTAAACTATCTGAGCAGATCATAGTTTGGAAATATTTCATGTCATTTAAACATAAAAGCCCGAATTATGTTTTGCATACATTCTGCTCTCTTAAGCTGAACGAAATAAAATAACAGTTATCTTTAACACAGGGTTACATTATTGTGTTGATCATCTTAATTGTTTGGCGTTCTCGTTGATCTGTATGTTAAGTTGCTTTGCAATAATATTGATATTTTTGTTTTCAGGGTGAATCATTAACGCATGAGCACATGAACTATGGTCGGCTATGCATTGCTATGTCATCTGTTTGCACTGAAGCCCTAAAAAAAATTCTCATCACCCATGTGCCAGTAAATTATCTTAATATTAACCAAGCAATCCTGGCCAACCGAACAAATTTGTCCAGCAGGGGACCATTGAACATGCAACAAATTGCGCTTGTCTTCCCAGATCCTCATTGTAAGACTGTTGGATGCCTTGATGACTTTGACATTTCCTTGCTTTACATTTTGATCAGAAATGTAAGCTCCGTAACTGAACCAGTAACTGGCTGGGGACATCCTCCAACTGATCAACCGTCAAGGGACACAACTCTCGGGGCAAGTGTGGAAAGAATACGCCTATGCAGGAATGATATGATCGCTCATAATTCATCAGGAATGATCACCAAGTCGCTTTTTGATGCTTTCTGGAATAATATTGAGACCACAATTTGTGAAATCGAATGTGTGCTTGGTGGAAATGTATGGAGTACACTATTGGAGAGACAAAGAAAATGTGTGGTCACCATCTATGAAGCTCATAATATGTTGTAACAAAAGTAATGAAATGAAATATTGGTAATAGGTGCAAAGTAAAAAAAGTATCCACACAAAATACAGTGCCTCAGCACATTTAAAATCAATAATAATGCAAAGATGGTGGAAGTTTAACTTTTTCTGGTTAATTGACTCTTCATTTCTCAGTTGTATATATTCGCCATGCACATTAATGTTTAAAAATAAACTCTGCTACCTCTTATATCCAACCTTACAGGAAAGACAAATATGTCTTTTCACATTTGGATGCCATATAGACACATAGAAGTATGTTATTAGATAGCTACCCTTCAATCATGCTCATCATTGCAACACCTTGCTACTCGATGTCCAAGAATTTCATATCGAATTATACCCATACAGCCAGAAATCATATTGACATAGTTGCCACATGTTGGATTCATTAGGTCGTATCTCAATAAGACATTATGTGAGTTGTCTCAGTTTGTGAACTTATATTTCTGTTTTATCCTTAAAGTCAATATCATTCTTATAGATGTTCTTCTTGTGTCAGTTTGACAGTGATGACGCAGTGGTTACAGTGAGAAATTTGCTGCTCTTTCATGTCTGGCTCATGACAAAAATGAAGTTGACATTCATTTATAGAGAAAAACACTGCGAACAGCAGTGTATTTAAATTGTCTATTACACAGATAAACAACATTCTCCTTTGATCTTTCAATTGGTCAGCCTTAACTCTGAATTTTTGAAGATAAATGTTTAGCTCAAGATAGTATCAAAGGTTAACACTATATAATGTTCAACTCATTATATCAATATCATAGAAAGGTATGAGCTATGGTTTGATTTACTGGCCAGTTTGTATATGGAAAGATCTAGATCACATTGTTTTCTCTTGTGTTGGATCCTTCCATTCTTTAACACAGCTCAAGTAGTTTAAGCCTTTAACCAGGACATGAAGCAAATTTTGTGACTGATGTGGCTTCAACATGCAGGATGAAAGGTTTGTAGTCCCTTTTGATAGACCAAATTTTACTCCAGTTCAGGTCAGTTTATAGTCAGTGGGTAACCAGCAAGTGATCATCAACCCCCTCTTCTTGACTGATGTGTAGAGAGAGAGAGAGAGGCATTGATGCAAGATGGAGTATGTGCTCTTGAACTCTACTTGAAAATGTGTGGTCCACTGTTACTATCTTCCTTCCATTGAAGGTGAAAAGAAATAATATATAATCTTTCAAGACTCATATGATCATTGCTGAAGCATGTAATTAATATGATTGGTGTACTTTGATGTCTCACAAGGCCAGATATATGTCATGAAAATGTCAGTTCATGTAGTGTTTTGTTCCAAGATATTTTCAAAACCAGTGGCTGGCATAAAGTCAATCTTTTCCAGCATAAAGTTGTCTGATCTAACATCTCAAGGCAAAAACTGAGACAAGTGATTTCAACTGTGATTTACCATCCAGCTCAGTTAATGTCCTAAGAGTCACTTAGATATATGTATTGCATTTCTCAGGATTCTGTTTGCTTAGTACTAAAATGTCATGATTATTTTATTATCAGTGCATTATTGGCATGTGTGGCATGACTGCCACTTTTGCTGCCTTAACAAGGTTATCTTCCAAAATAGAGATTTATCTTAGCAAAAAAAGCATTATTGTCAATTTGTATGTGTAACTCACATTTCACTGCTCAATTTATGTGATTAATATGTAGGTACAATGGTTGGATGGGGAAATAAATGTTTAAATATTCCTAAACTTTGCAGATACAAAAACTAAACAGAAATCAACATTCTTAGTTTTTGTGGGTGATGGAATCAAGAGGTAGGAGAGTGTTTTCATGTTAATGTGATCAAGTATGTATTCCACTGAGACATAAGTTACTAAACAATATTTCTTTCATTTTGTATGATTACTCTTTAAAGCCACTGTGATGGTCACTGGGGTATTGAACAGTGGGCTGATTATATTCTTTGTGAAACTGAATGTAGTATTTGCTGTCAAGTAATAAAGCAATGCAATTTCTCTAAAAATATATTCCTTATACAATTCATTCTTGGAAAATAATATTTTCTAATTATGAATGCTACTTGAAAGTAGATGTGGGAATTATTGATCTGAGAATGTTTTCATGTAAATAAGTTATTCTTGGCCACTTAGGTTTTAAATTATGCACATGTCCTTATTGTGTACATTGCTTTGACTTTAGAAACAAACATTTAGGCAATATTATTTGAGGTATGTCAGTGAATTGTACGTTTGTGTGTGTTTTGGATTTTTAATTTAGCTTTCACAGTTTTAGTCATATCCCTACAATGACTGCAGCATGGCAGTTTATAGTGATGTCTAGAACTCAGGCATCATACCACGGACAGGAAGTTCCATGTCCTACCAGTCACATTATCCTGAGGCCTGGTCAATCAGTCCTCATACAAACTTCTTAGTACTGATTGTGAAGCAAAGCAGCTGCTAGCACCATTGCTACAAGTCTTTGGTATGACTAGGTTGGGGTTTGAACCAACATCCTCAAGCATCCGAGGTGGATGGTCTAACCACTTAGACCATCGCAGTGTTCTGTAAGTGAATTGAAAGTACTTTTGTTATAGAGACTGAATGATAGACATTATTCTCTAGTTTAAGCTGTTTCATTGCAAACCAGTCCCTCCTGAATCACCCACTTCCTGAATCACCCACTTCTGAATCACTCACTTCCTGAATCACCCACTTCCACATGGAAAAGCAGTTGGACTTGATGATATTAACAGATAGTAACTAAAATATCTTGAGCTCAGCCTGTTGCACTGTTGCAACTTCCACTCCCAGCAAAAATAAATAAATAAATATGTAAACTAATGGTGCTATTAATGTTTGATCATAAATGCAAACCCTCCCAAACCCATCTGCTCCCACACACAACAAATATGATAAACTATATTGCAGTAAGTTAGATGATGACATGAAAGGAAACACTTGTGTTTGTTAAATATACCGAATAAAAGACAAGGCTTGATAACACTTAATATGTCTGCTTTAGGTTCAAAACTTGTGTTTGTTTATTATTTCGTCATCATAATTTTTAAATTGATACTTTTACTTTGTAGAAATTGATACTTTTACTTTGTAGTTATAAAAATATTAGCTATTATTTTTCATGTCAATACCATTATTGTGTAAATAGTAGACACCATGCAATAGCAATAACTTGTAACTATGAAATGTTTTGTTTAGATAGCACAGATCTTGTATAAAGAGCATATTTTTGGTGTCAAGAGCATTTGTATAGTATTACATGTATTGTATAAATAAGATTTAAAGCTCTACAAAATATTGCTTTTTAGAATAAATGATAATATACACATCTTAGCACTAGTAAATACTATTCATTTAATGTGCAGTCTAGTTGTTTTTATTTTTTTTACAAAAGTTGAATTTGTAAATGTAACTGCAACACATAATGACTGTTAATACATGTATTTTTATGTATTCCCACATGTAATGGGACAATTGAATATCAATGTATTTCTGTATTAGCATATCAGTCTATACATCTAGGTGACTGGTTCTCCGTTGGCCAGAATGTGTATATAGTTGACTGGTACTCAATCAATTGATATGGACTCAGCTCATAATTGTCTTTGCTATGTAGGCTCTACCTATTTTTAAGTACTGAGAGGCTAGACTGTAAACAGGCCAACATACAGTGAGTCATATATTTCACTTGCAGAGAGGCGTAAATACTTCATTACTCACTGGGTACTGTCACCAAAATGCACAGAGACAACCACACAATAATGCTCATATTCTGAAAGCAAACAAGGAGAAAAGAAATATGTTCTCTAAAATAGACTGGGACTAGCAAACTTATGTGTACTGAACTAAAAGAAAGGACTATGACTCAAGTTATTCTTGGCCAATTTTAGCGAAAATAAGGAAGTCAATTTTAAAGTTATATCAATCACGTTGTGTGATTTCAATCAGAACATTTAGAGTGTTGGTGTTGCACAGGGTACAAGTTTTTGAGATGCAAAAGCAAAATTTGCTGTATCCTCATTAATTAATATACATGTAATGTGTAGACTGTACTTTTTTCAATCAAAGAAGAAACTTCCCTCCGAATAAAGTGAACATTTTATAATGTCAAAACCATTTTTTAAAAGACTGATCAATGTGATGTGATGCTGTCACATTGTTTCATGTGGTACACAGTACAGTTGACCTAGAGTACATATTTAACCTTAAAATGTCACTTTCTGATTTAAATGTTACATTGTTGTGATTTTCATATGAAATAAGATTACTGGATGCAAATATTCCCAGATTTACTTAATATATGCTTTAGTGGCCTAATATTTGCAGTATTTGATTTGGAATGATAGATTGTACAGAAGACATAAACAAATTTATATTTGAGTCAGATTTGTATTCGATATATACTGCATAAAGATGATGTGGTTGGATAAAGTTCTGTCAGTTAGAAGAACCAGTAATGTCCTGATCTTTAAGTTAACATTTGGACTATGCTTATATATAGTGGATTCTATATCTGTGACAGATATACCATTCTCACTCCCCGCCACCCACTATTATATAAGCAATACCCTTAGTTTTACTTCTTATTGTTGTTCTTGTCTTGTAGTTGTATTCCATTTTTCTTATGATAATATTGTTAAACATGACAAAGCAAACCCCTGTGTGGGTACTTCTGACAGCCTATATAATATTTCCTTAATTTTCTTTTGTGAGTTTGGTCAAAATATGGCCACCAAAAAAATGTTCATTCAAATCAAAACATTCCAGAAGGCAGGGTTAAAAACATTTTCCAGCAATCCAAGCGTCAGTAAACAAAATACAGCACAATAATTTCATGGGCTTATATGGTCCAATCAGAATAACATAAAGTGATATGTTCACACATAAAATATCAACAATATGAAACTGCATTATGTAGATGAAGTATAATGAAGCAATATACAATGTAGCTCAAAGTAATTTGTGTATCAAATCACAATGTGCCTGTTCAAATTTATCTAGGTGTACACACTAAACAAAAATGACAAGAGCTGTATTCCACATTTATTGTATCAAGTAATCAGCTAATTTTTAGTATAAATAATAACAAATTTCCCATTTTGTTGGGAGCATTAACATGTTTGATGGCAGCATATCATTGGGATTTATTGTCAATAACCACAAAGGATGACAATTAAATAGGAAAGCACTTTCCCAGGGACACTCAGACTTACTGAACAATGGTGCTGATCTCTCAGGAAGCTCTTTGAGGAGCTATATATTATTGTGGTCATATAAACAGATCCTGTTTAACCTTGTGATGCCTTTTCATAAAACCTTGGTTTTAAAAGCACCTGACTGCTGGAGAACTTCCAAAACTAAACCAACTCTTCATTATTATTCCTGATACCAGGCTAAACCTGGATAGTTCTAATATGTTTCACTTACTCTATAAATAAAAAATGATGGTATCTAATGTTAATCTTGTAAATAACTATGACATTAATGGTGCAAGCACATGAAACTTGACATTGGGACTCTCAGAAATATGAAGCTATGGTGAGGGTTTGATCTTTCCTGCAACTATTAGTACATACTAGTATACAGGAATGTTAATTGGCATTATACTAAATTAAAATGTTACCATAGTTAAGTTAATTCTTTATTGATTTTTGGATATTTTAAGTGAAAAAGCCAATTATGTTCCTCACAGATCAAGTATAGGTACCAATATATCCCTTATCATAAACTGAATATGACTCTCTAATCCTAAATACTTTTTAACATGGGTGGATACAATTATATGCATATATTTAGACACATACAATACATTTATTAAGTTCAACTGTGTAAATATATTTCAGAAGATCTACATTTCTAATTATTTTAATGACTCTCAGTTAACACCTGGTTCATTGAAATGTGATTTCAACTGCTGGTACAATACCATATTCTTTCAAAGTACTAATCTAAAACTCTTTACCATACTTATCAAACAGGTAAATAATATTTGGGATAATTTGATTATGATATTGCCACATTTATCTTCGCTATATCAACTATAGACATAGTGAGATCCTATGATGTATAAGGAGTATGGGGATACTTAGATACTGATTATAATGAGTGTCAATCCCACAGACTCTATACAAGTCATGTTCATCTTTTTACATAAGTTTCAAAATTCTATTTTATTTTAAAATAATTCACTTTAATATATATGTTTTTTTCTTTTAAAATTTAATTTCATAGTTCTATTTTTAAAAACAATATAAATAACTCATAAAACTTGCATATGTCCCTTGGTAAGAATATAATTGCAATACCCAATGAAATATGTACGGATATGACACTAACAAGACTCGGATTACAGTTAATTTTCCTATATAGCCTCTACAGATATTTCTCTATACTTATCTGTCCAATGCAACAAAATCCTAATAAATCAAAAGCTATTCTATAGTATTTAAAAGATGCACCTGTTGTGACAGTGCTTCCATAGGTTATCTAGGATTTATTTTCAAGACTGAAATTTATAAAAGCAATGTGCAATGGGTCAAAGATTTCACTATTATATCAACATTAATGCCCCATTAATCACTGAACATCATCATTGATGTACATTTCATACAGTATCCTTTCAAAAAACATATACTTTACTCTGTGACATCAGACATACCACTAGATTTAACCACTCCATTGGTTTATATGTATGTGTTTCCTCTAGAAATAATGAGCAAAATGGTCTTTTTAATGTTTTATAAAATTTTTGCATTTTTATTCCTGTGAATATATCCTCCACAAATAAATAAAAAAGTTTGTCTTGCTGTTGTGTTGTTTTTAAATTTATGCATAAGATATTTACACACACAAGCAAAGATATTTCCTAAGATTTATATTATTTTCATATTCCAATGCAATAATTATTGTAAAGAATATTCAATAATTGCAGAAAGTGATATTCTGGTTATTTCAGATCTGTTTTTTGTTGACAATAAAACCTTTATTTTGACTAAATTTGAAGTAAGCTGTCTCTGACAACTTCTATTTCTTAAAGAGTTGCTGTTGAAGGCAAGTCTTTCACTCAGCAGTCTTCTAGTGAAAAGGTATTTCAACCTTATATGACTTTTAAAAATCAAGCTTCTGATAAGCTCACTCTAAGATCCTTGTCTATTTCTATGTGTACCTGTTGCCAGAAGAAAGTACCTATTATTTCTGTTTGCTTCAAAATGAAATATAGCATCAGAATCAAGACATACCTATTCCAAATGCTCTTAACTCTAAGAGGTCATGGTTACGGTCATGAAAGAAATACATTTGTTTGGTCTAATAAACCCTAGTCTGATTTTATTCTGGAGAATTGTAAACCATTCATTGTCAAAGGGTTCTATATCACTCGGGTGATTTAGCCAACCCTATCCCTATTAAAATTTTAAGGAACACAGGAGCTTCTCAGAGTCTGTCATTTGTAGGTACTTCTTCTAATTAGGGTGATCTTTTTCATTGAGTACAGTGCATCTTTGTGAGTGCTCCTCTCCATTGTGTAAATGTATCATCAGACTTAGTTTCAGGACCTGTGGCAGTTGGAGTTGTGTATTCCTATGACTTTTCAGTGCATTTATGTATTACCAGGCAACGACTTAGCTGGAGACAAGGTTATTGTTAATCCACTTGTAACTGATGAGCCTTGCTTAGATCCAAAAACTTGATCTTATTGAAAAAGAATTCCCTGATTTATAACCAGCTTGTGCAGTTACCAGAGCTATTGCATACAAAGCTCATAAGGATGATATTGTTAAGAAAAGTATTACTTTAGCTGACACATATGTTGGTCAGGCATTTGATTATTTAACTCTTATTCCCTTTTTGGTATAATCTATAGATATTGCTAACAGTGATCCTCTTTTAACTACTCATTCTCTTTTTTCTAATCAGAGTAGCAAACAACAATCTCTTGTCATCGAACAGGAATAAGATTCTGAGATCTCCTGTTTGTTTCAAATGACCATTAGCGAAAATGAAGACATTAAGTACCTGTATGTTATTTCATTAAAAATTGAATACTTATGAGAAATGGAGAGCTCCTGAGGTACCTAATAGTGTCTGTAAATTAATTATCAGTTTGTAGATCAAAAATCCTACAGACGGGAAATACTGGCACATGAAACTACTTTGGCTGCTCATTTATGGATTCATAATACTTATCAAAAGATCTTTAATCAATTTTATTGATTAAAGATCAAGAGGGATGTTTGTAAATGCTGCAGATCTTGTTATACTTGTCAGATAGTAGGAAAACCCAATCAGAAGATACATAAGGCTCATTTACAACCTATTCCTGCATTTGACAACCAATTTAGCAGAATAATGGTAGATTGTGTTGGTCCTTTACCTAAGACCAAGTCAGGTATCCAATATTTGTTGACGATTATGTGTGTTTATGTGTCAACAAGATTCAAAGAGGCAATTCATTTTAGAAATATTAAAGCTAAAACAATAGTAAAAGCTTACTCAATTTGGCCTAATTAAATCTGTTCACTCTGATCAAGGTTCAAACTTTACACCTGGAATTATACAGGAAGTGATGCACAAATTAGGCATCCAAAAATTCAAATATTTTACCTACCACCCTGTACGCCAAAGGGCTTCAGAAAGATTGCATCAGATGTTGAAAATATGATTCAATGATGTTGCTTTGATATAGGTAAAGATCGGGATGAAGGTGTTCATTTACTATTGTTTGCTGTTAGAGAAATAGGTCAATAATCTTTAAGATTCAGTGTTTTGACACTGCTTGTGCCATCACAGTTGAAATAAACTTCTTACTAATGAAGATACTGAGCTTATTCTTCTCGATTATGTTTCCAATTTTAAGTTTTAAGTTGTCAAAGGATTGCGGGGTTGCAAGAGACAATCTGCACTATACTCAGCCAAAAATGAAATTATAATATGATCAAAACTCAAGGAAACCTTGTTTTCAGCCTGGTGGTAGAGTGGTACATCTCTTATACCACAAAATCCTCTTGAGGCCAAGCAGTATGATCCACATGTATGATCCACATACGGATGAGAAGAAAGTAAATGATTTAAATGTCAAATCATACATACCTTTGAGAGGCGAAAAATTTGCCACATACACATTATAGAGGAGCATATTGAGAGAGATTAGCAGGTTAAATCTTGCAATTAATTTAGTTGTACCTGTCTCACTCACTGAGGATAAAAGTGATGGAATGCAATCGGATACTATTAATTTTGGAGTGAGAAATCTTTGAAATTTAGAAATTATGAATAATCTGGACAACAAAATTTTTTCATTTGCAACAGCAAAAAAATAATGAACTTAAACAGGTTTTGTTTGAATACAAACGCGTATTTTCAGATCTTCTTCCTGCAAGAAGAAACAAAATTTGTACATGACGTTGAATTGTAAATTCCAAACATTTGAAACATTACCCATTCCGGATGAACCATCTCAAACACGAATACATGAAACATAAATTCAGTATTTGCTGGAGAATGATTTCTTGGAGCCCAGTGAAAGTGTCTGGAGTTTACCATCTATACTTATTCCAAACCAGATCAATATTGCAGCATGTGAACAGTGTGACTAAAACAGATTCATTTCCATGACCATAAATCGATGACTTCATTGATAAAATTGAAAATGCCAAATATGTCAACAAATGTGACCTAAATGGATTTTGGTAAATACTGTTAACAGAAAGAGCAAAGGAAACTTCGGCTTTCGTGACTCCAGATGATTTTTATCAAAATAAAGTGATGCCGTTTTGGATAAAGGGTTCGTCAAGTACTTTTTAACGTTTAGTATGATTATCTCTGGTCTTGATAATTGTGAATGCTTACATCCATGATGTTATCATCTACAACGATAAATGAAAAGAGCATTGAGCAACAATTCGGAAATTATTTGACAGACTCACTGATGCAAGTTTGACAATTAGTTTATCCAAACGTGAGCTCTGCCGTGCATGTGTGACATTTCTAGGACGTTTTCTGGGGCATGGACAATTTAACTTATAGTTGCTAAGGTCATGGCTATCTCTGAATTCCCTATACCTGTCAGTAAGAACCAATGTATGCGATTTTTAGGCATGGCTGGATGCCATCTAAAATTGTATTCCAATTTTTTAATATTGCTTACCCTGAGAAATTTATTGAGCAAGAAAAAAGTTTTATTTTGGACTGTAAAATCTCGGAATGCTCATGATAAGTTAAAGGCCATACTTAAGATTGCACCAGTTCATACAGCTCCAAATTTTAATCATTTAAACTATCTGTGGATGCAAGTGATGTTGGGATTGGAGCAGGATTAATCCAATCAAGATAAGAATGGTGCTGATCATCTAGTGTACTAATTTTATAAGAAATTAAATAAACACCAAAGAAACTATTCAACAATCGAGAAGGAATGATTGGCTTTGACACTAGCATAACAACACTTTAAAGTTTACATTTATGTCGAGAACCTAGGTTGTAGAATACAAATTTATGCCACAAAGTTTTTTTTTTATGGCAAGTAATGTTGGATATTTATTGTTATATATGCACAGAAATTGAACAGATTGTATATTATATCCTATTGCCTGCCTATTTGCATCCAGCGACTTCAATAGGTTTCTTTTAGATTTCTTATTGCAAGTGTTGCATTTTAATTTATGGGTACATCCGGTCAGAAATAGGTCACTGAAAGTGTGGTCGGGGGATTATAAATATTCTGCCGATGAGCTTTTTTGTAATTCCCTTTCACAAATCTTCATCGTCGTCCTTGTCATCTGGGTCCAATGTTAGATAGCACTAACGACAATTCTTATTTAAAAAAAAACAATATTGCCTTTATAAACTTTTTACTCTTCCTTACGATTTAATTCATTATTTAATAATAAAACTATACATTACCCAGTTAACTTAGTGTGTCGGCCACAGCGTAGGAAATAGAACATAATAAAACTTTCCATTTCAATAAAGATATACATAGTGTAGGTTGCAAATGAATGAGATACAACACGTAAAAAAAATCCAAGCGCAATAGTTGACATTCTTAACATTCACCCCATTTTTGTATTTAACTCTATGATTGAAATTCAGGCAGCTTAGATCTTACAACATAGCTGCATGTTACATAATTCTCCTTGATCACATTAAGTCTGAGATAGCTGTCTTGATCATTATATCAGATGCCAGAAACGATCATCATGTTTTATTTATATTTCTGTTTTAAATAAAGCGATAGGTCATTAGCACATTACAAAAACATAAAAGGTCCCATAAAGACCCTCGTGGTATGCGACTCAATACTAATTACTTTCTTACAGTTTCCTTAGGATTCAAACTAAGAGTCAGAGCAGATCAGTTAAGAGAATGTAATGATAAATAACTAAGCGACTTTGTTGTTAAATCAAGGTCAATTGCATTAATCATATATATTTTATCAAAGACGGAATAAGGCCGTTTGTCATCAATGTGTTTTCACGGAATCCAGACGTTAGTTAACGCGAGATAACTGGCATGGTTTCGTATAAATAAATAGCTTTGTATTATTTAAAGATATTCATAAGTAGTGGAAAGTACCGAAAATGGAAAGCATCTGTTCATTGTGTTTAATAGGTTGATTTTATATCAGCGGATGTCAAGATGACTTTCTAGCTAATTTCATCAGTTCCTTTGATGACATTCATATCAAATAGGTAAGTAAAGGCATATTTTAAAAAAAAGACAGGGTATGTTTTATTCGTACTTACGGATATCCATATCAAAAAGGTATGTAAAAGCATATTTTAAAAAACACAGGGTATATTTTATTTGTACTTACGGATATCCATATCAAACAGGTATGTAAAGGCATATTTTGAAAAACACAGGGTATGTTTTATTTGTACTTACGGATATCCATATCAAATAGGTAAGTAAAGGCATAATTTGAAAAAGACAGGGTATGTTTTATTTGTACTTACGGATATCCATATCAAATAGGTATGTATAGGCATATTTTGAAAAACACAGGGTATGTTTTATTTGTACTTACGGATATCCATATCAAATAGGTATGTAAAAGCATATTTTAAAAAACACAAGGTATATTTTATTTGTACTTACGGATATCCACATCAAATAGGTATGTAAAGGCATATTTTGAAAAACACCGGGTATGTTTTATTTGTACTTACGGATATCCATATCAATTAGGCATGTAAAGGCATATTTTGAAAAACACAGGGTATATTTTATTTGTACTTACAGATATCCATATCAAATAGGTATGTAAAGGCATATTTTGAAAAAGACAGGGTATGTTTTATTTGTACTTACAGATATCCATATCAAATAGGTATGTAAAGGCATATTTTGAAAAAGACAGGGTATGTTTTATTTGTACTTACGGATATCCATATCAAATAGGTATGTAAAGGCATATTTTGAAAAACACAGTGTATGTTTTATTTGTACTTACGTCTTGCTTTAAATTTCTATTAGATTTTATTGACTATTTGTTTTATTGTAAGGAGTCAGTACTGGGAAATAATTATCAAATCGAAAAATTGACCAATCACTAGAAACAGATGCCCTAATGTCTAGTATTCACTTTGTGATGTTGGTGAGTGCTCAAGATCACTCTGTGCTTTGAAAGTATTTCGACAAATTAGACTGTCTCACGTTGTTCCGAACGGCAGAGTTTATTAAAGAAGCTATCGATATCATCACATATACATGCTATCCCCTAAGAGTCTAAATATGTGAGTTACTACATTTAATATCATATGTCTTTAGGTCCTGCTGTTAACTGTAGGTGCAAGTTTATCTTGTACGTGGAATCGACGATGACTATTAAGATATCGTATCACGCACGCTTGCGGAATTGTCTAAA